>JAODAL010008621.1:0-116422 GCA_025379985.1 Phyllomedusa bahiana | reverse complement strand
ACCAGCCCCACCGAATCTGTAAACCGATCCCGGGATATTTAACCCGGGCCCCCAGGTAAACAACCATTTTCACGACCCCGGTCTTTTGGCAGTTTGCCCTGTCTGTGCCCCTAAAAATTTGGAGTCCCCAACTACTAGCACCTGTCTAGCCTGACCTGAAATCCTATTCCCATCTTACTGGAGCAGGACGGGGTTAGTGTCTTGCTTGAGCAATGCTATTTCTGAACCGACATCCCCTCATCCGCATCTTGCAAATTTTTTGGGGGTTGTGTCCCAGTTTAGGACTAGCCCCCCCTGACACTCTTCCTCTCCCCTTCTTTCTTACTGTTACCCATCTAGCTGCCTCATGTTCCTGCACCTCCATGCTACCACCCTCCCCAGTATATACACCTGCGAGTGATTGCTCAGTGGGCAGCCGGCTCGCTTCCCCAAGTTGGCAATGGGATCTCAGTGTCGCCACTTGCCCCATTTAGATCCAGGATCCGGGCTTTAAATGTGAGTGTGCACACATCTTGCACAGCAGTATGCCCCCTCGAACTGTTGCTCAAGGATGGCATACATTGCACAGGTTGTGCAATGTATGCCAATGTATGCAATGTTTCTTAAAGGGGTTTTCTCACCAGAATGATTACCTTTTAACATGTAGGAAAAGGTTAATGAAAACTATTACCAAATACATTGCAGTTTTGATTTTGCTTTATTCAGAAGATTATTTTATCTACTGCTAGTGTACACAATTTTTTTCTGGTTACTGTAACATACAGCAAGCATTCCTGCCTCTTTAAGAGGAGGGAACAGGATACAGGAACCGGGAAGTGGTATTTTTTGCTGGAGGCTAGTGTTGTTGTGTGGTATATAGATATACAGATGTGTGTGGAGACAGAAATAAAAGGCAGATGCTGTTGGATTTCATCCCTGACTTCTAATACTTCATTAGGACCTTACAACTGGTGACGAGGATGGGATGAGTGTACTGCTGCTGTGAGTACAGATCCACATATAAGGACTGTACCCAGAAACCTGCACATTTATCTCCTATACTGTATTACTGAATAGAGGTGGGATGTGTTCCCAAAGTTTGATACAACTGACAGTCATAACCTGGCTCATAACTGCAAAAAAAATGGGTGCACAGGTTTGAGAACTTTCTGGAAGCAATAGACATAAAAGATGACAAAAGAAAAAGAGCTGTATTGTTGCACTATGCTGGCCCAGAGGTGTATGACATTTACAGCACCCTACATGCTAAAGACACTGACACTTATAGCCGCTGCGCCAAGCCCTAACGATTCTTCAACCCAAGCAAAACATCAGATATGAGAGATACAAGTTCAGGATTGCTAAACAGCCTCCAGAAGAATCCATGGGACACATATGTCACGCTTAAGGGAACTGGCACAGGGGTGTGCATTTACTGATGTTGATGATGAAATTATAACTCAAATCACTGTGTCTTGCACATCATCCACTATAAGACGCAAATCGTTGCAGCAGGATTACTCTCTGCATGACCTTCTCAAAATGGCCCATGCCATAGAAATAGCAGATCATCAGGCCACTGTGATGGAAAAGGGGGATGACATCCAAGTGCATAACCTCCAACATAAAGCTACTACAGACACTGAAACCCCGAAACAAAAAAAATGTTACCGGTGTGGGAAAGACTTTCCTCATCCAAATAAATGTCCAGCATTAGGACAAACCTGCAGCAAATGCGGTAAAGAGAACCATTTTGCAGCAGTGTGCAGATCAGCACTTTCCAAACGTCTTTACAGTCCAGCCAAACAGCCTAATGTAAAAGTCCTACATCAGACTGCAGAGGAAACATCTACCACAACTGAGGAATTTTTTACATTACTTCTACACCAAAATCCATACAGTCTCCAAGTGTTACAATCACTGTTCTTAGAACTGATATTATTTTCACCATTGCTACTGGGGCATCAGTGAACATTATAGACAGTGATACATATGAAAAATTGCAGATACAGCCTGTCCTGGAAACTGTTCAGACCAAAATCTTCCCATATGGATCTCAGACCCCATTACCAACCGTGGGAAAATTTGAAGCAGAAATCCGCTACAAGAGCAAGACACAAAAAACAAGTTTTTACATCTTAAAGGGCTTTGGAGGCTGCCTTCTCAGCTACCACACTGCCCTCAGCCTGGGTCTCATTCAGATCATTCATACAATAACTGATCCAGCTGCAAAGGATCTACAAACTGTGATCTATGAATTTTGCCCTTTGTTCAGTGGACTTGGAAAATTGAAGGAATTTCAAGCACATCTTCATGTGGATGAAAATGTTCGTATAGTTCACAATCCCACAGGCGCATTCCATTTTATCTGAGAAAGAAGGTGGAAAAAGAACTTCAATCTTTAACCCCTTAACGACCTTGGGCGTATCCATACGTCCAGGTCGTTTGGGGGTTAACGCACCTGGACGTATGGATACGTCCTGGCAAACTCCGGCCATCGCAAAAAAAGTTGCGGAGACCGGGGGAAGATGGCTGCTGTTCCTGACAGCAGACCATCTTCCCTCACTGCCCAGGCACGCAGCGATGCCCCCCCCGCATCGGCGATCGCTGCCATTGGCTGTTCAAATCAGAACAGCCAATGGCGGCATTTTCAAATATGGCCGACGCGCTGCGGCCGCTGGCATAGCGATCGATGGTGATTGGTGCTGTTTAGGACAGCACCAATCACCATCCGTGAGAAAATGGGGCGGTGGTAGTGGTACCACCACCCCCTTGGCTGCGATTGGCCGGCCAGTGCCGACCGGCCAATCGCAGCCATTGTGCTGCCTTTGTACAGCACGACACCGCCCTGCGCCGCCATTCCGTTCAGGAAGAGCGAGCAGAGCGGTGCCCGTGCTGTTCGTACCTGTCCCTGGTGGTCTAGTGGCTGAAAAATCCATTAGATCGCTCTTCATTGGTGATCCAGTGGATCGTTGTGCTCCCCCTGTGGAGCTCTTCTCTGTGCGTCCTCATCGTTGGTGGTGCAGTGGCTGAATGAGCTGTCTGTGCTGTGTTGAGCACAAACAGCTTACAGCTTCCTGTCCTCTGACTGCCGATTAGTGATTTTTCACTAATCAGCATTTTTTGGGGTACAGGCTCCTTTTTTTTTTCCCCTTTTTTTTTGTAAAAGTCTTTTTTTCATACTTTTTTTTTTTTACATTTTTTTTTACATTTTTTTTAGCGCATTGGTTACGCCAATAGCTGCGCAACCACTGCTCTCATCAGCGCTGATTAGTGACGCATCGCTAATCAGCGTCTGATTTTTTTTTTGCAGTGGGGTATTTTTTTTTCTTTGACCCCGCAGCTGTGCGCCCTGTGACTGCTGAGTGCTGACCAGTGATTTACATCACTGATCAGCATCCAAGCTAGTTTGTTAGTACAGGGTTAATTTTTAATTTTTTTTAGCTGTTCTGCTGCTCCTGAGCACTAATCAGTGACACACGTCACTGATTTACGCTCAGTTTTTTGCGCAGAAAAGTTTTCTTTTTTGGGGAGGGATTTAAAAATGTAACTTAATTTTTTTATTGACGTCCGTTAATTTTTTGGGGTTTAGTTTTTTTTTTTTTTTACAGTCCTTTTTTTTGTTTTACTTTTTTTTTTTTTTATAATTTTCTTTTTTTTGTAAATTCCAAAACACAAGTTAAAGCACAACATACACCCCCCCTACACAAAACACGTGTTAAAGCACCTACACTATACACGCCCCTTCTAAATAAAATAAAAATGTCCCAGTCTTCCCTGAGACGCTACTCAGCGGAGGAGGCGTACGCTATCCTGGCCGAGGATAGTGAGTCCGTCAGTGATTCGGATGAGGAGTTTACTGGGTTCGTCTTGTCCGAATCATCTGAGTCCTCCTCCGCTGATGAGGGTCCCTCCCGTAGACGCCCCCGTAGATCAGAAGAGGTGACCCCCCAAAGTAGTGACCCCATATGGACTCCCGCCCCAGATAATTACCAGCCACAAATCCCTGACTTTGTGGCCACCCCTGGAGTCCGTATCGACACTACAGGCCTCACTGAAATAGATTTTTTTTAAAGTCTTTTTCTCTGAGGATCTGGTAGATGTCATGGTGGCACAGACCAACCTGTATGCCCAGCAGTTTCTGGCCCTGAACCCCACGTCCTCATTCTGCACATGGACCCCCGTAGATGCTGCAGAGATGATGACCTTTTGGGGCCTCCTTCTGCACATGGGCATAGTGAAGAAGCCCGAGGTTCGGCAATATTGGAGTGCTGACATATTTTATAGCACTCCATTTTACCGGCACTCAATGACCCGGAAGCGTTTTGAGCAAATACGTAAATTCTTGCATTACGCAGATAATTCCCTGTGCCCACCCCGTGACGACCCCACCTATGACCGCTTATATAAAGTTAGGCCTCTTATCACCCACTTCAGTGCCAAATTTTCAGCGGTCTATACCCCTGAGAAATTTATTTGTGTAGATGAGTCCCTCCTACACTTCAAGGACAGGCTCAAATTTCGCCAGTACCTGCCCAGCAAAAGAGCACGATACGGGGTTAAAATTTACAAGCTGTGTGAGAGTACCTCCGGGTACACTTACAGCTTAAGAGTTTACGAAGGGAAGGACAGCCAAATTGTGCCCCCTGAATGCCCCCCTTCCCTAAAGATTAGTGGAAAAATAGTGTGGGATTTAGTGCACCCACTGCTGGATAAAGGTTACCACCTGTACATGGATAACTTTTACACCAGCATTCCACTTTTCAAGTCCCTCGGCTGCAGGCGTACAGCTGCCTGCTGCACAGTGAGAAAGAACCAGAGGGGACTCCCCAAACCCTTTGTGGCGCAATTGCTCCCAAGGGGCGAAAGCAGGTCCCAATCCAGCGGTGACCTGCTGTTGGTCAAATACAAGGACAAGAGGGACGTCCTTGTATTATCTACCTGTCACGGCCCCAGCACTACCCCTGCCCCTGTACGAGGTACCAGTGGTACAGCCGCTCACAAACCCGACTGTATTCTGGATTACATTAGGTACATGGGAGGGGTAGACCTGTCAGACCAGGTGCTGAAGCCGTACAGTGCCACACGGAAGACCAAGGAGTGGTACAAAAAGCCGGCCGTGCACAATGTGCAAATGGCGATGTACAACGCTTTTGTTCTTTTCCGTTGTAGAGGCCAGATGGGGAAGTTTATTACCTTCCAAGAGAAGGTAATAAAGGCACTTGTTTTTGGGAACCAGGGTGAGGGCCCCAGCACTTCTGGTTCTGACGTCCCCCGGATTGTACCCGGTCAGCATTTCCCCAATGAAATCCCCTCCACTGGCAAAAAGGGTAGGACACAAAAAAAAAATGCAGAGTTTACTACAGAAGGGGAATCCGAAAAGATACAACTTATCATTGCGAAACCTGCCCTGATAAGCCCGGCCTCTGCATGAAAGAATGTTTCAAAATGTACCACACATCTATGGATTACTAGTTGGAGCATTCTTTTATACTTTTTTTTTTATTTGCACCATTCCCTGAAGCACCGAACCTTCCAAACGATTTATTGTGCGGTTACATGGCACGTCCGGAAAAATGTCAGTTTGCATTTTTCGCCTTTGTAACGCACAATAATGTCTGTGAATTAACTTTATGAAACACCTGTCTGTTCAGAATTTGAATTACACCCCTTAAAATGTTCCTTAGGGGGTGTACGTTCTAAAGTGGGGTCACTTTTGGGTGTTTTATAATTTTTTTTCACATCACAGCATGTACAATTGTCAGGACATGCTGTGTATTTCAGCAAACTAGGCCTGTCGTGCGCATAATTGCCATGTTCTCTCCATGGCGTGTTTCAGGGGGCAGCCAAATTCTAGGGTGACATGTGGGGTGTCCCTAGAACGGGGAGACATGGCAGAAAAATTGGGTATCTGATTTTTCAATTTTGCGCAAGGCGTGCCGCTGTTATTGTGCAGTTAGATGGCAAATTACGCAGAAACTTCAGTTTGCATTTTTCACCTTTCTAATGCATAATAATGTCTGTGAATTAATTTTATGAAACACCCGTCTGTTCAAAATTTGAATTACACCCCTTAAAACGTTCCTTGAGGGGTGTACGTTCTAAAGTGGGGTCACTTTTGGGTGTTTTATAATTTTTTTTCACATCACAGCATGTACAATTGTCAGGACATGCTGTGTATTTCAGCAAAATAGGCCTGTCGTGCGCATAATTGCTATGTTCTCTCCATGGCGTGTTGCAGGGGGCAGCCAAATTCTAGGGTGACATGTGGGGTGTCCCTAGAACGGGGAGACATGGCAGAAAAATTGGGTATCTAATTTTTCAATTTTGCGCAAGGCGTGCCGCTGTTATTGTTAAAAGGTATGGAATAAATACAGGATAATTGTGATTTTCACCTTATACCTCTAAATGTATTATCTATAAAAAATCACCTCTACGGTCCAAATACACACTGTACCGCTATTTGAATTCTTTGAGGGGTGTAGTTTCCAAAATGGGGTCAATTTTGGGTATTTTTTTTTCCGTTCTGGAACTTGGGGGGTCTACAAATGCAACATGAGGGCCTCCAGCCAGTCCACCTTATTTTGCACTCCCACAGCCAAATAGCGCTCCTTCCCTTCTAAGACTCACCACGTGCCCCGTATATGTTTTTTGACCACATATGGGGTATTGCCTTACTCGGAAGAAATTGGGCAACAGTTATGGTGTGCTTTTCCCCCTCCTTTTTTGTGAAAATGAAAAATTTCAGATTAATTGTGCAATTTTCTGGAAAAATTGTAATTTTTCATTTTCACAACCGGATTCCAGAAATTTCTGTGAAAAACCTATGGGGTCAAAAGGCACACTATACCCCTAGATGAATTCATTGAGGGGTGTAGTTTCCAAAATGGGGTCAATTTTGGGTATTTTTTTCCGTTCCGGAACTTGGGGAGGTCTACAAATGCAACATGAGGGCCTCCAGCCAGTCCAGCTTATTTTGCACTCCCACAGCCAAATAGCGCTCCTTCCCTTCTAAGACTCACCACGTGCCCCGTATATGTTTTTTGACCACATATGGGGTATTGCCTTACTCAGAAGAAATTGGGCAACAGGTTTTGGGGTGCTTTTCCCCCTCCTTTTTTTGTGAAAATGAAAAATTTCAGATTAATTGTGCAATTTTCTGGAAAAATTGTAATTTTTCATTTTCACAACCGGATTCCAGAAATTTCTGTGAAAAACCTGTGGGGTCAAAAGGCACACTATACCCCTAGATGAATTCATTGAGGGGTGTAGTTTCCAAAATGGGGTCAATTTTGGGTATTTTCTTCCGTTCTGGAACTTGGGGGGGTCTGCAAATGCAACATGAGGGCCTCCAGCCAGTCCACCTTATTTTGCACTCCCACAGCCAAATAGCGCTCCTTCCCTTCTAAGACTCACCACGTGCCTCGTATATGTTTTTTGACTACATATGGGGTATTGCCTTACTCGGAAGAAATTGGGCAACAGATTTTGGGGTGCTTTTTCCCCTCCTTTTTTTGTGAAAATGAAAAATTTCAGGTTAATTGTGCAATTTTCTGGAAAAATTTTAATTTTTCATTTTCACAACCGGATTCCAGAAATTTCTGTGAAAAACCTGTGGGGTCAATAAACTCACTACACCCCTTGATGAATTCCTTGAGGGGTGTAGTTTCTATAATGGGGTCTCTTTAGGGGTGTTTTTTAGTTTTTTGCACCTTTAGGTGTCAGCAAACCCGATATGGTACCTATACAATGTCATAATGAAATGATAGCGCCAAAATCCAGTTGGTGCTCCATCAATTCTGAGTCCTGTGGTTGAGTCAAATAACAATCTAGAGCCACATATAATATATTTCTGAAAACAGCAGACTTAGGGAAACTTATATTGAGTTGTGTTTTTCTATTAACATATACTAAATTCCATGAAATAATAGATTGAAATTGAAAATTGGCCCAAAAAAATGAAATTTAGTAATTTTACCACCACTTTCCATGTATTCCTGTGAAACACCCAAAGGGTTAACAGACTTTATAAGTGCTGTTTTAAATACTTTGAAGGGTGTAGTTTCTTACATGGGGTGATTTATGGGGGTGTTTAATATACAGGCCCGTCAATTTTACATGTCAACTGAAGTGGTCCCTAAAATAATCTGTGTTTGTAATTTTCTTGAAAATTTGAGAATTTGCTATTAAAATTGTAAGCCTCCTAACGTCCTATAAAATATTGAAAATTTTTTAAAAAATGATGCCAACATACAGAAGACATATGGTAGATGCTATTTATAAACTATTTTGTGTGGTATTACTGTTTGTGTTAGAAGGAGAAATTTTTGAAGTTTACAAATTGCAAATTTTTCCAAAATTTCACGATATTTTGAAATTTTTCACAAATAAACGAGTATTGTATGGACCAAAATTTCTTACTAACTTAAGGCACAATATGTCACGAGAAAACAATCTCTGAATCACGTGGATAGGTAAAAGCATTAAAAAGTTATTCTCACATAAAGTGACACAGGTCAGATTTCAAAAATAGGGCTGTGTCAGGAAGGCCAAAACTGGCTGGGTCCTTAAAGGGGTTGTCTCGCTACAATGATTGGGTTTTAATTTAAAGATCTTTAAAAAACAAGCAGCTTTGCAATGTATGTTCATTACAAATGTCCTACTGATTTTGAGCTTTGCCCTGTTAGTATACTACATCAGCTTCTCAAATCTCTATAGTAGCTGACCTGTTGATCCTTATCTTACTGGCTGTCAGGTCTGAATGACTCATCACCTTTGAAGACAGGTCGGAGCAGAGAGCCCCTCCTGCACAGAATGCTTCTGGAGTGGAAGGAGGGGGAGGGAGGACTCTGGCTTCTGTGTCCATGCAGCCTGGATTAACCCTGTGTGTCCCTGCTTCCTCCTGCTCTCTACACAGATAGATGTGACAGCAGTGACCCTGTCTGTTACTATAATCATGATATGTCTTTGGAACTGTGACTATACTAATACTGTACAGATCAGCATAAAAAGTGAAAAAAATTTATGCTCCCCTGTATTAGTGAGACATCCTGAGTTATAGTAACACTTCCCTTGTTGTTGCTGGGGATGTGGGGACGTGGAAGCTGAGCAGGGGCTATAGGAACACATGCATCCCCTCTGCTCTATTAGCATACACAGCAGCTTCACAGACCTCTCTACACTCATTAGATCGCCCTCTCCTGTAACAGTCCTAGGCAGGCACACACAGGGTGACTCTGAGAGCAAACCCCCTCCCCCCCCCCCCCCTGTATAGAAGTTACGTAGCTGCCTGTGTGCTGATGGGAGGGGGGAGAGGGAGCAGAAGAGACAGACCAAGAAGCACGCCCCTCAGTTCAACTTACCAGGGACACTGACAGGCTGAAAGCTCGTAATGAGACAACTCCTTTAAGGGGTTAAAAGATGATGATATTATTGAGACTGTTACAGGCCCCACCATGGGTCTCTCCAATTGTTGTTGTTCCAAAACCCCAAAATCCCGACCAGGTGAGACTTTGTGTGGACATGCTCCTGCCAAATGCTGCCTTTCAGAGAGAAAGACACATCTCTCCCACAATACACAATATTATTCATCTACTGAATGGAGCAACTATCTTTTCAAAGCTGGACCTTAACAAAGATTACCATCAGCTAGAACTGAGTCCAAATACCTAACAACATTTTCTACTCATTTAGGCCTCAGGCGGTACAAACGGTTGACATTTGGTGTTTGTGCAGCTGCAGAAATCTTTCAGGATGCTAGAAGAAGTTTGATCCAACATATTCCCAATGCTTTCAATTACAATGACGACATTCTAGTTTATGGCAAAACCCATGCTGAACACAATAGTGCATTACAATGCTTAGCATCTCGGAAATCACTCTATACAAAGAGAAGTGTGAATTTAACAAAACGTCCTTGGAATTTTATGGTCACATTTTTTCAACGGCAGGAGTACAGCCTGATCCATAAAATGAACAGGCGATAAAAAAGGGCTCCATTCCTCAGAATGTCAGTGAATTTAACACCTTTCATGGAATGTCAAGATAATGTTCTAGAAATATCCAGAATGTTTACACTAAAAGTGCACCACTCAGGGACCTCACGAAACACGACTGTGAATTCAACTGGTCCACAGAGTGTCAAACTTCTTTTGATGCAATTAAAAGTGAACTGTGCTCAACACCTACCTTGACTTACTTTGATCCCACTTTACGCACTGAATTAATTGTGGATGCAAGTCTGGTGGGACTGGGGGCTATTCTAACGCAATACTTACCCAAGAATCCAGACCTTGCCATCATTGCATATGCCAGCAGAGCATTAACAAATACTGAAAAACGATACTCTCAGCCTGCAAAGGAGAGCCTAGCTGTTGTCTGGGGGTGTGAACACTTTCATCTCTTTCTCTATGGAGCTCCATTTACCATAGTTACAGATCATCAAGCACTCCTCATCATCTTTGGAAACCCCAGAGCTAGGATGCCAGTTAGAATTGAACGGTGGGGTCTGCGACTTCAAGATTACAATTACACAACCGTTCATAGGCCTGGAAAATACAGTAATCCAGCTGACTACATATCCAGACATCCTGCAGAAGAAGACCAAATTCAGCATCAGGCAACTGAACAGTACGTCAACTTTGTTACAGTTCATGCAGTACCAAAGGCACTTTCAGCTAATCCATTTGTGACGGCAACTGCAAACGACACGACGCTTTGTGCTTTAATACAAATTATTCAAAATAGAAAATGGCATGAAATCCAGAGAGCAAAATTTCCAGATCTTGAGATCAACATTAAGGAGCTGCAGTCATTCTCAAGTGTCAGAAATGAACTATCAGTCACTGAGGATCACCTAATTCTCAGAGGAACCAAACTGGTGGTTCCAAAGGCCTTGCGTACCAAAGTAATACCGATTACTCATGAAGGTCATTTGGGAATTGTGGGTACAAAAAAACTTCTCAGAGAAAAAGTGTGATTCCCAAATATGGATTATTTAGTACAATACACAATAAAACACTGCAATACTTGCCAGCTTGTTAATCCTACAGCAAATCCTGAACCCTTACAAATGTCTCCTCTACCAACAGCTGTCTGGAAGTAGCGATTGATATCTATGGGCAACTACCTAATGGACAATATGTCCTAGTGGCAATTGATGAATATTCCAGATATCCTACAATTGGATTTATTTTGTTAACTTCAGCATCCAGTGTCATACTGGAGTTGGATACTATTTTCTCAGCATATGGTATACCAAAAATAGACAAAACAGACAATGGACCTCCATTTAATGGACATTCATTTGTACAATTTTCTGAATACCTTGGGTTCACTCACAGAAAGATAACACCTTGCTCACCACAAGCAAATGGAATGGTGGAAAGATTTATGTGCACCTTAGGGAAGAGTGTCAATGCAGCCGCTCTGGAGCATGTACCACTGAAGTAGGCCCTGAACAAATTCCTATGCAACTACAGAAGTATGCCACACTCAACGACTAATGCTGCTCCTGGTCATCTATTTTTCCACCAAACTCCTCGCATACACATTCCTAATGTGGCTACCCATGCACTGCCATCTGAGTCAACCATTAGACCAACTGACTTACACAACAAGCGAAAAATGAAACATTATGCGGACAAGAGAAGACGTGCGGAGCCATCTGCTATTCAGACGGGTGATACAGTTGTTGTTTGTTGAAGCCAAACAATAAGACATGTCCAGCATATGATCCAGCAGGCTATCATGTAACAGCCAAGAAAGGAAGCATGGTCACAGCTGAGCGGGACGGACACTCCATAATAATAATAATAATAATAATAATAATAATAATCTTTATTTCTATAGCGCCAACATATTCCGCAGCACTTTACAAATTCAAGGGTAAACATACAGTCATTACACATTAAAAGTACTTACAAATGAGACACAAGGTGTGAGGGCCCTGCTCGTGAGAGCTTACAATCTATTAGGGTGTATGGGTGAAACATACGGTAAGAAGTGCCAAGTTTACAATGGTCCGGCCATGTTTCATAAAGATGGGGTGGTTTACATGAAAAATGGATGAACCTGTCACCCAGACTGTACATCTATATACAGATAAGTGCCTGTGAGTGCCCAAGTGCAGGGAGTGACAGATGTGTGTGATAGCAGTTAGGAATCTTGGTGGGCCAGACCGAGAAGATGTATTTTCAGGGCCCTCTTAAAACTGTGAGGGTTGTGAATGTGCCTGATCGCCCGCGGTAGCATATTCCAGAGAATTGGTGCCGCACATGTGAAATCTTGTAGGCGGGCATGGGAGGTTCGGATGATTGAGGAATGTAATCTGATATCATCAGCAGAGCGGAGAGCACGGGTAGGGCGGTAGACAGAGACTAGGGAGGAGATGTAGGGAGGAGCAGCGCTGTGGAGAGCTTTATGGGTGAGAGTGCTGAGTTTATACTGTATCCTGTACTGGATGGGCAACCAGTGCAGTGACTGACACGGGGTAGAGGCATCAGTATAGCGGCTGGAGAGAAAGACAAGCCTGGCTGCTGCATTCTGGACAGATTGGAGAGGGGAGAGTTTGCAGAGAGGGAGACCGATAAGCAAGGAGTTGCAGTAGTCAAGACGAGAAAGAATAAGAGCAGTAATGAGAGTTTGAGTCTTTCCACAGTGAGAAATGGACGGATTTTGGAGATATTCTTGAGGTGCAGGTGACAGGAGCGGGCAAGGGATTGGATATATGGGGAGAAGGTCAGATCAGAATCAAATAAAACCCCTAGACAGCGGGCCTGCTGCCTAGGAGAAATGGTGGTACCACATACAGAAACAGAAATAGCAGGGGGGGGGGGGGGGGGTTGGTTAGTAGATGGCGGAAAGACAAGAAGTTCAGTCTTAGTGAGGTTTAGTTTCAGATGTAAAGCATTCCATAACCAGGAATGCTTTACATTTCAAAATAATACCAGACAATGACTTTGATGAACTCTCTCAGTTCAACTCTTTAGTGGCAACTCTAAACAGGAAGTAGCCAGCCCATCGGTAAGCAGTGATCCTGGTCATTCTCGACGATATCCTACCAGAGAAAGAAGAGCCCCGTCTAGTCTCATTGAGGAAGTTTAGCCAGGATCCTGGAACCTTGATCAGATTATATTCATGATTATGAACTGACTTTCCATGTTTGTTTTCCTTGTTTTTTGTTGTTGTATTTCAACATAAGGCCATGTTCACACGGCTTAAAATGGGACGTATCTCGCCCCGTATCTCACGCCATACTGCGCAAAATACGGAGCGAGATACGTCCCAGTCATACAGCGTATATGCGCCGGAATAATGAATGTCCATGGGGCCGGCGGGCTGACGCCACCCCCCCCCCTCCTCCACCGTACACACGGCGTAATTGCAGGGCGAAATACATCCCGTAATTAAGCCGTGTGAACATAGCCTAACTGTACAAATGTCAAATGGGGTTATATAAAAAAACAGGGGGGTGATGTAACAATACAGCAAGCATTCCAGCCTCTTTAAGAGGAGGGCACAGTAACCAGGACGTGGTATTGCTTGCTGGAGGCTAGGGTTGTTGTGTGGTATATATCTGTGTGTGGAGACAGAAATAAAAGGCAGATGCTGTTGGATTTCATCCCTGACTTCTAATACTTCATGAGGACCTTACAGTTACTAATCACCTTTTCCCAGTCAGTCCATCTGTCCATGGTGAGTCCTCTCTCTAATACAGAAGCTTTGTTTACGAAAGGTAATGACAGGTTTTAGAGATCTGTAGCCTTGTGCACTTCATATTATAAATCTTCTGCACTCATATCACTGTACAAGGAATAGCTAGGAACAGCAGAGCTGATAGGCATCACTACTATAGAAAAACCCACAGCCTAACCAGAAAGTGTGAGCCTGAAGCTGCCTGTGGCTCGCTATGGCACAGCATGATGAGAACACCCCTTTAGTGGTCTAAGACAGTGTTTCACTATACATGGTGGATGGCATTTTCCTGTGCACTGTAAAACCTTTCCCTAAGTAGCCGTATGTCTCTCTCTAGGTCTCTAATCTTGGATGGCTGGAGAGGAAAACTGCTTCTGCTCTTTATGAAACCCCACCAAGTGCTACTGTGGATGAGGCCTTACAAAACCTTCTAAAGGCGAGTGTCAGCCAGTGTTATTTTTGCTCATTGTAGAACTGTTGTAATTTTATATCATGATCTGCTATATATGTTTTTCCTTAAAGGCTGAGGAGCTATCACCAGGATTTTCCAAGGCCACAAGAGTGAACATTGCAAAAGTAAGTGCTAAATTACATTTCTTATATACTATAAGTTATCTTATACAGAAGCAGACATATCATTGGTCAACCTGAGAAACTGCCCAGGGTTAGATTGGTAGGTTAGGGTGCGCTTTGCCACCTTTAAATGCAAAAAAACAGCTTCCTAATGCCTATTAGCCTTCATTTAAGACCTGAGCTAAAAGGGTTGTCCAGTTGAATAAGATTATACTCATATGGGCACTAGCTGGGAACAAAATAGAAAACAATTATGCTCACCTCCACTTCTCCTTACTTCCAGGTTCTCAACTATTATTATAAATTGTTTAAAAAAGAAGTCTGTATTGTAACCCAAGTTAAACAAGACTTTTTTTAAAAAAAAAGTCAAGGGTGTGTTCCCACAGCAAAGACAAAATACTGGTTGATTTTTCCGACCGGTATTTTGTCTTTTTTTTGGCACACAGTAGGAGACGGCTTTTGTCCGTGGTTTGCGGATTCCAGCCGTTCCCTCTTCGCACCCACATGTTCATGTTCTGCCCAGAAACCGGGCGGAAGAATGAACATGTTCTAAGTTTTTAGGAACACCGGCGATGTCAAAAACCATATGACAGAAATGCTGCACTGATTTTATATTAAAATCAATGTAAATGGTTGACAGTCGGTTTACAGATGGTTTTCAAATCCAAAAACCGTCTAAAACTGACTGAAAACCCTGCTGTGGGGACAAGCCCTAAATTTCGTGGAAAGGAGAATCGTGGACCAAAAATCGCAGTGGATTTTGGATCTGGAGATTAAGATTACTTCATTGAATGGAATGGCTGGAATTGGAGAACATTTACATCTTATCCTTGACCCCACTCCCCCTCCTCCCCACCTTCCCTTGTGATGAGGGGATTACCAAAGATCATGATAACAAGGGAGGCGCACTCCCCATTCACATGCAACAATTTTTCTTCTGCAGCTTTGAAGGCATGCTTCAGATGTTCAAATCACATCATGTCTATTAAGTTTTTTTATTTTCTACATCTGAACTCACATTCTAACCTATGCTCATCATTAGAGTAATATTTTCAAATTTGATGTGGCGTCTAATAAGATGTAATTAAGAATTTGGATATGCACGGGGTTGTGGTACAGTAGGGAGTAGTAATCATTTCTTTTTTTATAACTGGTATCAACCTGACACAGTGGCCTTAATGTGCTTTTCCTGTGTACTACATTATATTAGTCTTTTACTAAATTCCAGGTGGAATTATGACAGTTGATACTGGTGACATTTACAGTTCTTATGTTACAAGCCATAAACTGTCTTTAATGTTATACTGAATATAAGATATTCTCTGTGAGCGTCTTTTTTTTCTTATGGAGGCCTAGTGCATAAATCTAATATACAAGCACATCTGTTAATTATCTGGACTCTGCAAAAAGGAAACGTGAAACACTGTTAATAACTGAAGAATAAGACTTTTCTATGTTTTCCAGTAAGGTCATGGGTTATACCGGATGTTATATGTCAGCAAAAACTCTAAAATGTAATATAACTGTAAAACTAATGGTGTTCTGTTCACTTTGTCCAACGACTGTAGGCTGCATTAGTGAGGATAGAAGTGGTTACAAATTGATTCTCTTTTCCTTATGGCATCCCAAGAACCTTTAAATCTAAGATATACATTTAAAATGAACCCAGAGCCACGTGCCATATGATAAGCCATAACATGAAGACCCCCTGCCTAATATTTTATATGCCTTTGAAGTTGTCCTGTGCTATCTGGAATTAAGTTGTTAGTAGCAGATCCTTTAAGTCCGGTGATATGCGAGGTGAAGCCTTCATGGCATGGACTTTTTTTTTGAGCCAGTCTCTTGGATGCTTGATTGGATTAAGATACAGGGAATTTGTGAGACCATGACAGGCGGAGTTGTGGAGGGAAGGTATATTTCCCCAAGAATACTCTCCTTTATGACTTGAAGGAGTACATGGACAGTTTCGCGTCGACAAAAAGCCTGGTTTCGGTGAAGGAAGCAATCAGTTTGTGTGTTAGTAACACTAAATTACCAACCAGTCTTGGGGTTCATATGCCTGCTCCAAGTGGCTTAGTCCAGGCCGGTTTTTCCTGGGGTGATATAAGTGGTGGGTGGGTGGCTGATATCAGACCCATAAAAGCTAGGTTTACAGACCTATGGTTGTCCCTGGTGAATCTCTGATGTGGAGAGTAAAATACCTAATGTGAGTACTGAGCTGTGTCTTCATTAGGACTAGGCAGGGACAAGCTTGTGTCATTTTTTACAAATATAAATCCTCTAAAGTTACACATAAGACGCATCTGTAGAAGTCAGATCTATTAAAATGTAACCTCATTTATCTCATATAGTGAACACCATAAAAGAAAAAAAATTCTAACACCAACATTTTATTTATTTTTTCCATTTCACGCCCCCTTAAAAATTGGAGTAGAAAGCAAACGAAAAGCTGCATGTATCTTAAAATGGTAACAATAAAAACTATACTTTAACCCACAAAGAGCAAGCCTTTGCTCAGGTCCATAGGTGAAAAAAACAAGTTATTGGTTCCTCTTTTTTTCTCTTCCTTCCTTGTTTTCTCTCTTTCTCCAGATAGGGTGTCTTGCAGATCAAACTCTAATCTGAAAAATCCATTTTCATGCCATTAATGATTATAGGATACACCTCTAGTTAGTGAGATTGTCATGAAGACACAAGAAGGCTAGGTTTGTTCTTCTTTCCTGCCTTTTTTTTTCCTCTCTCCTAGTGGGGTTTCCCACATGTTATTCTGTGAGGTATACATGTTTTTTGGTTCTTTTTTGGCTTCTACTAACCATACAGAATGTCTTTCATACTTCACAGATTGTACCTATTACAATTGAGTTGCTGTTGGGATGTGGTTGCTTTCTTGTCTCTTATCTTCTGGCAAGATCTCCCACTTACTAAATCCTATTTTAAGCTATTTGAGCTCCATGATTGCGTACTTGTTGTTGATGATCATGTGAAATGTTTTTGAGGCTTCATCACATTAGAGAAGCTGTTGGAAAGCGCTTGGTTTTCCACCCTGTTCTTTGCGCCTTATGATGGGTCTCCTATATATCAAATCCTAATACAAGAAGTATGTACATGTATCTTCTTGTTATTTCTGACCACGTGGAATGTTTCTAATACTTCATCTAGTGAAATAGTAGTTATAAAGACACTGTCGAGACATGTGTTATTATCCTGTATTACTGTTTTTCTTCTGCAAAATTCAATAAAAACTTGTTTGAAAAAAGTTATTGGTTGCAGAAAATAAGAAATTAATTTTTTAAAAGTACTAAAACATAGGAAACTAGAAATGTGGTATCACTGGCACCAACGGACTTGCAGAATTAAGAAACCGTCACTTCTACTGAACAGTAAACATCATAAAAACAAAACCTCAACAAAAAATGGCGCAGGTGCAGATTTTTTTTCACATTCCACCCCACATGGAATTTTTGTATGTTGTATGGTCAATGGTACCATTAAAACGTACATCTTGTCCCGCAAATAAAAAGCCCTCATTGGTTTAGGTAGACAAAAGAATAAAAAAAAAAAAGTTACAGCTCTTCGAAAGCAGGAGAAAACAAGACAGATTAACATTACTGGTCTATGATCACCTGGGAAAGACCTAGAATCTGAAAAGCTTTTTTGAAGATTGGCACCATATTTGCTTTTGCCAGTTGCTTGCCACTATACCTTTCACTAGAGAATCTCGAAATGTTATATAAAATCTATGTTTAACCTGTTCCCACAAAAGAGCATAACTGTCTGCCATGTTTTGAGTTTCAAGCTGCAACTCAGTGTAGTTATGTCGTATGGACTAGGAAACTGCAGCAACTGTCATCTGGATCGGAGCTCACTGTTGTCTTGGCTATTTAACACCGTAGGTACCTCCGGCATTAGCAGCCGCAGCATGGGACAAAGGAAGTAGTGTGCTCTTTCAGCCTGATAGTATGCCTAACAGATGCCCTACCAGCTTTGTGTGCTTGCCCGTCATGCACTGCCAAAGGCAAAACCTAACAAGTTGTCTGCCTTTAAAACACCGACAGCCAATATTATACTGCAGTATAGGATTAATGCAGTCTATTATTAGCAATCAGGAAATCATGCAGTAAAATCTTGCCTGTATAAAAATAAAGCTTGAAAAATTGCCAAAATGTTAACAAAATCGCTGTTTATCTCATTCTCCCCTCAAAAATATTAATAAAGCTAGTTGGTGACTTTTATCAAGTGGGAACGCTGAAAAAATTATTTATACTGCAAAAAATCTTATGTCTGTATGTGGCAATGCATTTTTTTAATGAAAAATGTTTCAACTTTGCTGAATTTAAATAATATTTAAATATTTAAAGACCTATAGAACTCTGGTATTTGATTCAATTGTAAAATAAAAATATTTCTATCTTAAAATAAACAGCATTAAAAAAAACAGACACCAGTGGCGATATATATTCTCCATATTCAAAGCGTTTATTAAGCAAATGCAACATACAATATACTTATACATCACACCATTTGAAATAGAAGCATCACATAATCTGTATTTGCATGCTCGAGCAAACATTCGAGGTGATAGATTTGTAATATCAAAACATTTGCATTGGATGTTATGATGCATTGAAAAACAATCTATACAAAAACCTCCTAAGAAGAGAGGATAAAAACTAACGTCAACAGAAGAAAAAAAGGTTTGTTTTTTGTTTTTTTTCTTCCCCACCACCAAGTTAAAAAGTAAAACTAAAAAAATAAAGTACGGGACAAAAAACTATTAGAGCCATATAAACCCAAAAGTGGTAGCAATGAAAATGTCACTTTGTCCTAAAAAGGCCCATACATAGCTTCGTATACATAAAAAAATAAAAAAGTTATGACTATTGGAAAAAATGCATGAACATTTTTACACAAAAAGGTGCAATCACTGTAATCGTATCAACCCACAGAGTAAAACTAACGTCATGTATACAGCACGTTGAACACTGTGAAAAGTAGAAATACTACCAGGGCTGCTGTATTTTCTTCATTCTGCATACCAAAAACTAAAAACGGATAATAATACCAATAAAACCGTAAACTCCTCCCACAAAAAAACAAATCCTTACATAGTTCCATATACAGAAAAATTTAAAAAAATTATAGCGCTCAGACTATGATTAATTAAAAATGTTCTTTTTAAGGCGAAATAACAGTGGTTTAACTCTTATGTAGGTTATATACCGTATATACTCGAGTATAAGCAGTTTTTCAGCACAAAAAATGTGCTGAAAAATTAGTCCGCGGTTTATACTCGTGTCATTGTCGGCGCTCGGGCACTGCAATGGCCCGTGCGCCGGCAAGGACACTTCAGTTGTATGTGACTCCTCATGGAGCGTATATAGCAGAATCCCAAGTAAGTCGTCCGGTCGTTGTCGGCGATCTCTTCACCTGTATGTTACGACTCTGGGAGCGCATACAGGTGAAGATAACACTGCGGAGCAGAGAGTGAGCGCTCCCTGCTCCGCAGTGGGCTCCGGACGGCTGCAGACTTGCGCTGTCCGTAGTTTCCGACACAGGCAGCGTGCTATGTCAACACGCAGCCTGCGCAGACTGATGACATCACACCGCCTGTGCCAGAAGACGTAAGTCGGAGCAGCAGTGGAGCGAGGTAAGTACTATTTTATTTATTTATTTAAACCCTGCCTGTAAGGGATATTTACCTGCCTATAACCTGCCTATGGGGACATATACCTGCCTATTTCCTGCCATTGGGGACATATAGCTGCCTATAGGGACGTACACCTGCCTATTTCCTGCCTATGGGGACAAATAGCTGCCTATAGGGACATATACCTGCCTATTACCTGCCTATAGAGACATATACCTGCCTATGGGGACATATACCTCCTATTACCTGCCTATGCGGACATATACCTGCCTAAGGGAACATATGCCTGCCTATAACCTGCCTATAGGGGACATATACCTGCCTATGACCTATGGGGAACATTAAACTGCCTATACCTGCCTATGGGGGACAATAAACTGCCTATGTAATTTTATTGGTATCCATTTTTATTTTTTTTAAATTTACCAGTAGCCGCTGCATTTTCCACCCTAGGCTTATACTCGAGTCAATACGTTTTCTCAGTTTTTGTGGCAAAAGTAGGTGCCTCGGCTTATATTCGGGTCGGCTTATACTCGAGTATATACGGTATATCATTTTTTTATTTTTTTTTCCACAGCCCAATGCTAAAAAACTGATGGACATCTGTGGGCAGAAAATGCACAATACACCCCTAGAGGACTTGCCTGAGGGCTCTTAAATCCACAATGGGGTGACTTCTGGAGGGTTTCACCTGTTCTGGTACTTTGGGGACCTTGCTAATACAGTATGGCACCCACCAAAATCTGCATTCCAAATAACGCTCCCTCACTTGTACTCCCTGCCATGCACTCAAACAGCATTTATAGCCAAATATAAGGTATTACTGAACTTGGAAGAAATTGTGTAACAAATTTTTGGGGTGCTTTTTTTTTTTCAAAATTCCTTGTGAAAAATTAAACCTTTTCAGCCAAAACCGCATATTATTAGACAAAAATATTTTTTTCATTTTCAGTAAAAACTGGTACCACTGGAAAATGTTCGTTTTATTCTGCAAAAACCTGCAAAGTCAAAAGAAAAATGAAGTAATGACTTATGGATGCAGCAATAGAAAAAAAGGGGAAAATGCTTTGTTTTTAAGTTCTTAAATAGGTGATGTCCTGATGGGGTTAAACCTATTGTTAATGCTTACTGTGGTAAACACGATATTTATGTGACCGTATTGGGTGGTTGATGCTATGAAAGTGGCTTTCTCGTTTTATTAATTAAAATTAACCCCTGAACACACCATGACGTATCGGCATGTTGATTGGGCGGGCACAGACGCTGTGTTGTAGGAGCCCATTGGTGATTGAGAGCTGGACTCCTGCAGTTGACAATGGGAGCGAAGAGAACTCCATTCCCAGCCATTTAGCCCATTAGCTGCCATAATCAATAGTGACTGCAGCATCGAAGGCGTTTGACAGTAGTCCTGTCAGGCCCACCCGGAGGTAGAGCCTGGCAGGATGAATGACAGTTGGCATAATACATTGCAGTACAGATAAGTGTGATGCAATACATTGCAGTACAGATAGGTGTGATGCAATGTATTATACCAGCGATCTAACAACAACTATAAATCTGTCTTGTTATTTAACCTGCACAATGAAAGCCATAAAAAAACCTTATACAGCTCCTTTTACGGAAAAATGAGAAAGTTATGACAATCAGAAGATAGCAATGCATAAACATAGTTTTTATTGTGTAGAACATTTTTTAAACTCCTACAATATAAAAAAAGAAAAAAAATACACAATGGGTATAGATGGGGTATTCCTGTAATTGTATCGTTCAACTCCGTAAGACAGTCATGTCACACATACAGCATGGTGAACTCTGTAAAAAAAAATAAATAAATAAAGAAAACTACCAGGGTTTCTTTACCCGCCTTTCATAAATGGAATGAAAGGCAATCAGTTATGTGTCTCAAAAAATAATCAAAACGTCAACGCAACCCCCAAAAAACAAGCCCTTACACAGCTCCATAAACTTAAAAATAAAAAAAGTTATTGCTTTGATTGCAAAAAATTGTATTCTCTTCGAAATATATTTTTTCTGTGTAAAAACAGTAAAACATAAAAAATACGACCTGCTGAGTAAGCTTAACATTTTATTTATACCACACTGTGACCGCTGTAAAAAAAATAAAAAATAAAAAAACACTACCAGGATTGCTGTATTTTGTTCATTCTTTCATTCTGACTCCCAAAAACCTTAATAAAGTGATCAAAGTGTCATATGAACCCCATAAAAGTACCAAAGAGAAAGGTAACTCATACTACAAAAAACAAGCCCTTAATCCACTCCATATAGAGAAAAATAAGTGTTATGGCTGTTTTGAATATGACAAAACACAAAAACACAATTTTTACAAACGAATTCCTATTATGTAAAAGTAGTAAAACAGAGAAAAAAAACGATATAATATTGATATTGTAATTGTACTGACCATTGTATTAACATTAACATGTTTATATCGCATGGTGAACGATGTAAAAATAAAACCCAAAAAACAATGACAAAACTGCAAATTATTTTTCTCATTTTCATGGCCTAATGCTAAAAAAAACTGTGAAACATCTGTGGGCCCAAAATGCACAATACACCCCGGATGAGTTTCTTGAAGGGTGTTTAACCTCTTCCTGACGGACGGTCATAATAATATGGTCTAAAATTTTTCCTCCTTGCCTTCTGAAAGCCATAATTGGATTTTTGTACTTACCATAAAATCATTTTCTCGTTCGATTCATTGGGGGACACAGCACCTTGGGTATAGGCCCTTGCCCTAGGAGGCGGACACTAGGCGGATCAAATGTGTTGGGCCCACCCCGGTGGGATCCTGCTGACGCCGGGCTGATCAGTTGGTACAAAAGCTGTGGCCAAGAGGAGGAACAAAAGACAAAACGAGGGAGAGACCTGTGTCCCCCAATAAATCGGACGAGCAAAGTATTTTACGGTAAGTACAAAAATCCAATTTTCTCGCCAATGTCATTGGGAGACACAGCACCTTGGGATGTCCAAGAGGGTGGGCAACTAAAAAACGTCATCAGCAGTGACAAGCATCAGTACACTGCTGTCTGAAGTACCTTACGGTTGAGACCTGCGGCAGCCGAGGCCAAGGCATGAATTTGGTAAAACTTACCAAAGCCCAGGTGGAAACTTTGCAAACCTGCAAAGCTGACGCTTGATGCCGAACCGCCCATGCGGCACCAACTGCTCGTGTGGAGTGAGCAGTGACCGGAGATGGACGGGGTTCCCCCCTAGATCAATAAACTTCCGGAATTGCAGACCGGACCCCGCTGGCAATGGTGGCCTCAGAGACCGCCAGGCCCCTGCACAGACCCTCAGGAATAACACAGAGGGCTCCGCGCCTATAGGACAGAGAGGTAGATCCGAACGACCCTGACCACTTCTACCCAGTGTAATGATTGCCCTCGAGGATGAGAGGGCGAGGAGAAAGAAGAGGGCAGAACTATGTCCTCAATGATATGAAATGATGACACCACCGTAAGGAGACATGAAGGAACAAGACACAGAACAACTTTGTCCTTATTCAGACCCCAGAACAGGGACTTGCATGAAAGAGCCACCATTTCAGGCCCTTGGTGGATGGAAGTGATGGCCACCAGGCAGGCCACCTTCCATGAAATTAAATGTAGGGAAATTTCCCTTAGTGGCCTAAAAGGTGAAGACTGCATGACCTTCAAAACAAGATTTGAATCCCACGTTTCGATAGGCCTACGAACCGGAGGGACAGAACGCGTGACCCCTTGCAAAAATGTCTCAACGTGGGAGCAGGGGGCCAGTTTGCGCTGAATAAAATCGAGAGAACTGAAATCTGACCGCTCAAGGAGGGCAGGCCGAGCCCGAGCTCTAGGCCTGACTGTAGAAAAGACAGCACCCTTGGAGTAGAACATACCAGGGGGTGAAATTTCTGGGCTTCAGCCCAGGCTAAAAAGGCCCCTTCCCGGGTAGGCATAGAT
This sequence comes from Phyllomedusa bahiana, assembly GCA_025379985.1. Classification (NCBI taxonomy): domain Eukaryota; kingdom Metazoa; phylum Chordata; class Amphibia; order Anura; family Hylidae; genus Phyllomedusa; species Phyllomedusa bahiana. The sequence goes on along the minus strand of JAODAL010008621.1, from coordinate 92,569 downwards.
TCGGGTGGATTTTAGGCCTGTGTGCTTGATCATGGTCCAATAAAAAAACCCACAAACCCAAGATTTTTTAAAATTTCAGTTTCAACGCCAGCCTGAAAAAACAGCCCCGGGGACTTGGGGGGGGCAGAGGACCCCCGCGAAAGAAGACTGGGCGTAAAGGAGGGGTCAAGGAGCGTACCTTTTTGGCGATGGCCCCAACTAACAGCCTGCGGCCCCAATCCCAAAGGGGATGAGAAAGGTGGTTCATCTCTGCTTGAGGCACTTGGCCCCAAAGGGAAAAAAAATGGCCATGGTGGAAAGGTAGATCGAGAAACTGACCCCCAAAGGGTGGACCAGGGGTCTACGGCGCCCGGGGACCGGCATAAATCAGGAGTGTAAATTTTTAGGCGAGACACAACCAATCTTTTTAGGTTTCCCCCTTCTGGCAAGAAGGGGGAAAACCCCGGGAGAAAGCCCACTCACTGGAATCGACCGTTGCCCAACTGAGATGATCGGTCAATCGGTTTTCCACCAATGGAATGAAAATTGCCGACAAGAGCGGTACCAATGCCCAGCGAAGAATGCTTGCAGCTTTCTGAAAAGCTGCTCGGCTTCTGGTGTCACCCTGAAGACTCAGATAGGCCACTGCCGTGGTGTTGTCGGACCGAATCCGAATGAGAGGGGACCAAATGAGAGAACGCTAGGAAAATATCTCGGAGTTCCAGCACATTGATCTGACTACTGGATTCCCCAAGGGACCAGAGACCCCGAGTTGTCCAGGAGCCGAAGACGGCGCCCCACCCCTGAACACTGGCGTCTGTGGTGATGATCAGCCATTGTGGGGACAGACACGACCTCCCTTGATATAATGCCGGGGAGGCTAGCCACCAGGCAGGTGAACCGTTGTGTCCAAGGACATTGGAGACCCGTCCCACCGAGACAGGATTACCCGCTGCAGAGGGTGAGAAAGGAAACAGTGCAAAGGACACTGCCTCGAAGGCGGTCCTCATCCTTCCGTAAATCAGCATGCAATTGTGAAGAGTATACAGGGTGCGATTCAGAAGTAGAGAAATGTCTGAACGTAAGTGCTGGACCTTCCTGGATGGAAGAAACACTCTGGACACTTGAGTGTCAATGAATCATCCCCTGAAAATTCCATCCTTAATGATGGAATCGGACAAGAATTGCTGAAATTAACTATCTACCCAAAGCTCAGTGCGATACTCAAGGTGATCCTGAAGCTGACCAGGCAGGCGCATCGAGATGGAGCCTTCACTAGAAGGTCAACCAGACAAGGAACCAAGCCCCTGATGCGAAGAATCGCCATTAGGGGCGCCAGGACCTATGTGAAGACCCCTGGTGCCGTTGCGAGGCCAAACGACAGAGCTCTGAACTGAAAAATGCCGCGAGCCTACTGCGAAACGCAGGAACCGCTGGTGGACCTCGGAAATAGGGACATGCAGATAAGCATCCCGATGCCTATAGCAGACGGAAAACTCTCTGCTAAAGAGAGGTTACCACTGACCGTAGCGGCTCCATGTGGAAACTGGACCTTACACATACCGGTTGAGCTCCTTGAGGTCTGACATCGGCCCCACTGAGCTGCCCTTCATGGGGATCATAAAAAGGTTTGAATAAAAACCATGAAAAGCGCTCAGACTCAGATACCGGCATAATCACTCCTTGAAGGAGGAGGGTACAGATTTCCAGAAAAAATACTGGAGCCGGAGGCGCAGGCGAGGAGGAAAGTTGAAACCGTGCTGGGGGAGCTGAACGAAGTGAATTCTGTATCTGTATGCCAGATGATCTGGAACTGGAGGAGACAGCTCTCCCCCTTCCCTAGACAGATTTTCGGGTGGGTGGCAAGCCCTCAAACCAAGTGCGACTTGGAGTAAGGGTGCTTGAGAATTCTGCGAGACCACCAGGACGATGCTGGTCTGGCTGAGGGGCACTTGGCTCCCGTGGAGCCGGGAATTTTCCCTGCGGCCGGCCTTTGAGAAAAACTCAGAAAGGGCTGAAACTGGGCAAGCTTTTTAAGCGATTGAAGCCACGCCGGCTGGCTCTGAGGGGGAGAATAATACGACCCCCTGTGGCCTGTGAAATAAACTCGATGAAGCGCAACCAACAACTCCTTGGAGGCTGCATCCACTGACCAAGATTTTACCCACAGGAAACGGTGAACAGCCACTGCATTGAGTGACACTCTAACCACTAAACGGGCTGACACAAGTGAAGTCTCACTGGAACTTCAAAGCCCCTGAAAGCTGGATTTTTCACATCCGTCCCTAATATCCCATATAAGGGCTTAGACCGCTGCTGCCATTCCATCATCTGTCTGGCTCAGAGCCAGAATTGGAGGAGTCCCCACTTGAAGAAGCCGTATTCAGGCATGAAGCCTCTATCTCCGACCACTGTTTGATTGGAGAGCGCTCGGGTGATAACGAGGAAGAGAAAATCTCCCAAAACCATCCGTACGGGGCTGCCGGGGGAGGGTGGCCCCTGGAAGGTGCGAGGTGGGCGGGCAAGCAGAAACGGTTAGGTCGGGGGCCCAAAAATTTTAAACCGGGGAAAATTTCCGGGGACAGGTCCCCACTGTAGTGAGAGGGCCCGGGCCCCCAATTGGGGCCCCCGCCCCCGGAAGGGGGGTCGGGACCCGGGGGCAGTGGCGGGGAGCAGTGCAAGGGGCCCCAGGGGGTTTGGGCCCACAAGAAAAAATTTTTGTGGCAAGGGCGGCGCAGGCAAAGGAAAGGGTCGCCCCCCTGCTTTGGATGCGGGCAGTTGAACCCCTTTTTTTTAAAGGGACATTGCTGCAACGGCGTGGGGCAGGGATAGAGGGGCCCACAAAAAGGAAAAACCCTTTCCCAAACCCCCAAAGAGCTGTGCCCTCCATTGAACCCGGGGAAGGATGCAGCAAGCAGCCGGGGACCCCAAAACGCCCAAAAAAAAAGGGTTTGATTGGGTTTCCCGGCCCCCAAAACGGGCCCCTGGCTTTTGGAGGCCCTTTCCCCATCCTGGGAGGGGACCGGCCTGTTTGGGACGGCCTCCGTGGGGGCCCAATCCCCAAGGAGGGTGCGGTCTGGGCCCCCGGGAAGGGGGGGGAAGTAACTTTAAACTCGCGCCCCGGGCACGGGCCCCGCGCTGGGAAAGGTTTTGGAACAAAACCCAAAAACGCTTCAAAGCGGATAAGGAAAAACCTGAACCCCCGGAAAGAATCCCCTACCCCTCTGCGGCCGTCCCTGGGGCCCAAAATTTGCGGTTGTGCGGCGGGGAAACGCAGCGGTACCGCATGGTTGCTCAAAAACTGGAGCAGCAGGCCAAACATTCCCTGCTACTTAGCCCCGGCTATGGCTAAGCGAGGGGGGGGGGTGCCCTACCCCGGGGAAAGCCCCAAGACCAGGGGAAAAAACCGCCCCCGGGGGCCGCGGAAACGGAAAATTCCTGCGTACCTCCAACTCCATAAAAAGAAATGGGGAAAAAACCCAGACTACCCCCAAATGGAGGAAGTCGGAGTACTCACCAATGCGACGTCTTCGGGCGTCGTGGAATCACCCCGGTACCTGCCCCTGGGGGTGGGCTACCGGAAATCCGTAAAAAGGCCGGGGAGGGGAGGGGGAGGGGGGGAGAAAAGGAAGACCCCCAGCAAAAAGAACTGACGGGGGTTTCCCCTGCCCCCTAGGGGGGGCAACACCGGTTTAAAATTACGCCTGCGACCTGGCAGGTGAGAGCCAGGTGTGAATACCTTCCAACGGGGTGGGCCCAGGTGCGAATCCCCTTCCAAACAGGTAGACCCGGGCTAAAATCACCTTCAAAGGGGGGAGCCAGGTGGAATCCCCCTTCCAACAGGTGAGAGCCGGGCTGAAATACCTTCAAAAGGTGAAGCCAGGTGCTGAATACCTTCCAACAGGTGAGAGCCGGTGCTGAATCCCCCTTCCCCAACAGGTAGAGCAGGTGTTGAATCACCCATCCAACAGGGAAGCCAGGTGCTGAATCCCCTTCCAACAGGTGAGACCCAGGTGCTCAATCCCCTTTCCCAACAGGTAGGCCAGGTGCTCAATCACCTTCCCCAACAGGTAGAGCCAGTGCTAATCACCTCCTGCAAAAGAAAAACAAAATAACAAACACAGCAAGCTGCGAGCAGCGTCTGTTTTTAGGACATGGCTGAAAACTGATAAACCCTTGCATCGCAGGAGGGTTAAAAGATCCCGGGGGGCCAAATGTTTGGTCCCCTTAGGGAAAGGGGCTAACCCAAGGGTGCGGGTTCCCCCAATGCTTGGCGAGAAAAATTTTTTTAAAATTTTTCCCACATAGACTTTGGGGGGCTTTTATTTTGGGGGACAGGATGTATTTTTTCAAGGGGCATGTCCCCATGCACGGGTTTTTCGGTCGGTTTTAAGGCGGTTTGCGGTTTTGCAAAAAAAAAAACGGCCGAAAACGGGAGCGGTCTCTATGGAAAATCCGTGCGTCCCCACGGCAAGGTTTTCCGCGGGTTTTTTCCCCCGCATGCCGCCTGAAAAACATTGGGCATGACATTCTTGCCCGGTTTCGGAGGAATATGTGCTCTCAAGGGAAAGGGGGGGGTTTTTTCTCCGCTCTCGTGGAGAAAACCGTCCCCCCCCCCCCGCGGCCGGGGGGAGGCCCCTTTTAAAAACGGGGTTAAATACGGTCGTGTAAACCGCCCGGTATTTGTCACTTGCTGTTGAACCCCCTAAGGGGTTTTATTCATATTCCCATAATTTTTTGGGGGAACGGCAAAAAAAAATTCTAAGTGGGACAAAATGTGAAAAATAAAGGAATTGCGCCACCTTCACGTGAGGTTTTTTTTTTACGGCGTTCTGTAAAAATTATGTTATTTGTATTCTACAGGGTGATATGCAACCAGCAATACCAAAAACAGGGGTCCCGGAAATTTTTTTTAAAAAATTTTTTTTTTTTCGTGTTTTTAAAAGCAAGGGGAAAATTTTGCCCTTTATATTTTAATAGATCAGACTTTTTCAGATTCGGCGATAACAAATATGTGTAACTTTTTTATTCATTTTTTTATTATTTGTAAAATGGTGAAAGGGGGGTGATTTGAACTTTTAATTTTTTATTTTTTTTTACTTTAACTTTGAGTCCCCCTAGGGCACTGCATCACTAAAGGGCGCGATCGTTTATACAGCCTAATGCTTTTGGGGTTAAAAAAAAATGGCGGTTTCCCCCCATTTTTTTGCCTGGGGCCAGAAGTGGGGAAATCAAAATATGGCAGGATGAACCCTTTACAAGGCTTCCCTGGTTGTTAAAAGCGAGGGGGAAAACCTTTGACCCAAAACTACTGAGGGCCCCGGGGACGCAGTGAGGTATGGTGCGCGGGCACGATTCTCATTGTTTTTGAGGGCGCGCCCAATTTTTTGGGGCTCGGCGTAAAAAGGGATAAAAGAGGGGGGGTCCCCCCCCTTACTTACCCCCCACCCCCTCCCCCCCTTGTCACCGTGGGTTTTTAGCTGAAATTTTGGCCACTTCCCCTTTGGAAAGCTATTTTGGGTAAGAATTTTAACCCAAAAAAGGGGGGGATTTCAAAAGGGTTTTTACCTGTTCTGGTATTTGGGGGGTTTTTTTGCAAATACGAGATGGCACCCACCAAATTCTGCATTCCAAAACCCAAATGGTGATCTCTCTCTTTTGGACCCAGCCATGCGCCAAAAAAATAATGTAATAAATGTTGAGATCCTTTTCTCATTGTGAAAATTTAAAAAAATGTTGTGCTCAACCTGTATATAATTAGGGAAAATGTAATGTTTTTTTTCTTTCAAAAAGCTAGTGGGGTTGTTTATTAAACTACATCCCTAGATATTTTCCCTTAAAAGGGGTTTTGCCACGATGAAATTTTGACGTGGGACCCTTTCCAAAAAATGGGTATTGAATCACTTTTCTAAATATATGTGATTACAAAAAGGAAGCCCCTGAGAGCTGAAACTTTCTTTTTAAGCCCTTAGGTTTTTCCCGAAAGTTTCGTTTAAAACTTTCCAGAGGAGGGTGACAGGGTGTTTGCACTTTTTTATCTATGACAGGGGGAAATTTAAGGAGCCCTTTCAATCCTTGTAGTGAACCCCCCCTTTTAAATTTTTGCACCCTTTTTTTGGAAAGTCCCAAATGGGGTGTAATGGTGTCCCAAAAAAAAATCCCAATATAAATTTAGGGCCCCTAAATTCCCCGTAGGTGCTCCTTTTTCTGTGGGTTCTGGTTTGATCAAATACTGTATCTCAAAAAATTAAAATATTAATTTTAAAAATTTAAAGGGGGCCCCCCGCGGAAATATCTTTTTTTTTTTGTTTTTAGAACTCACAAAAAGTATTAAAATTTAAAAACCCGGGAAATTTTCCCGCTGTAATAACTACAGTTTACATTAAAGGGTTTTTTCCCATTTTCCCCTTTTCAAATTTCTTTTTCAGTGATTTTCTAATTTTTTGAGATGCATGCTTGGGGCCCTATTTGGGTATCTCTAAAAAATTTAAAAAGAGAAATGAAATGCTATAGATTTCCCCCCGATTCCCGGGCCCTTTTTTTCTGTGTCCCGTCCCAAAAAAGGGGTTTAAAAATTAAAAATTTTTGCAAAAAAAAAATTTTAAATTTTTGAAAATTCCCCTCCCCAAATTTTTCTACTAAATTTAAGAACCCCCCTTTTAAAAACCCTAAAAAAAAAAATGATGTAAAATAAAGTAAATATGGCAGAAAGGGTTTAAATTTTTTTCTTTTTTTTTTTTCGTATCCCTATTTTTTTATGGGGCAAAATTTTTAAAAATTGGGGAAAAAGGCAAATTTTTTCCCGGGGCTTTCATTTTTTGAATTTTTCACAAATAAACAAGGATTATATCTGCCAAAATTAATTGCTAACTGTAAGCACAATGTCACATGAGAAAACAATCTCAAAATCGCATATATACAGTGGAAACCAGAAGTTTAAATACACTATATAAAAAGACACTTATGCATGTCTTTCTCACTATCTTACATGAAATCAGAATAAACCTTACCTGTTTTAGGTCCATTAGGATTACCAAAATTATTTATATTTGCCCAATGCCAGAATAATGAGAGAGAGAATTTTTAAGGCATTTTTATTACTTTCTGCAAAGTCAAAAGTTTACATACACTAGAATTACTATGCCGTTAAACAATTTTGGACAGACCGTATGATGATGTCATGTCTTTGGAAGCTTCTGATAGGCTTATTGGCAACATCTGAGTTAGTTAAAGACACACATGTGGATCTACTTTTTAGAACACCAGAAACAAACTACTTCTGTGTGCAAAATCCTAGGAAAGTCAAAAGAAATCAGCCAAAGTATCAGGAAGAAAATTGTGGACTTTAACAAGTCTGGATCATCCTTGGGTGCAATTTACAGATAACTGAAGGTGCCGCGTTCATCTGTACAAACAATTATACACAAGTACAAACAAGATGGGAATGTCCAGCTATCATACCGCTCAGAAAGGAGACTCGTTCTGTGTCTCATAGATTAACATGCATATCCGACATGTGCATATCAACCCAAGAACAAAAGCAAAAGACCCCGTGAAGATGCTGGCGGAAGCTGGTAAGATTGTGGCATTATCCCACAGTGAAACAAGTACTGTATCAACATGAGCTGAAAGGCCACTCTGCCAGGAAGAAGAATTTCTCCAAAAGAAACGTATGAAAGCCAGATTAATATTTGCAAATGCATACAGGAACAAAGACCTACATTTCTGGAGACGTCCTGTGATCTGACAAATCTAAAATTTAACTGCTTGGTCATAATGACCATCGTTACGTTTGGAGGAAAAAAGGAGAAGCTTGGAAGCCTATGAACACCAATCTAACTATGAAACATGGGGGTGGCAGCATCATGTTGTGGGGTTCACAAAATAGATGGCATCATGAGGAAAGAACATTATGTGGCAATACTGAAGCAACAACTCAAGACATCAGCCAGGAAGTTAAAGCTTGTGAGAAAATGGATCTTCCAAATGAAAAATGACCCAAAGCATACCTCCAAACTGGTTACAAAGTGGCTTAAGGATAACCAAGTCAATGTTTTGGAGGGGCCATCACAATGCCCTGATCTCAATCCTATTGAAAATTTATGGGCGAAGCTGAAAAAGCAGGTGCGAGCAAGGACACCTACAAACAAGACTTAGTTACACCAGTTCTGTCAGGAGGAATGGGCTAAAATTCCTAACAAAGTTTTTTCTGATTTCATGTCAAATAATGAGAAAAACATGCATGTGTGTCTCTTTTTATATAGTGTATTGTAGCAGAGCGACTACAGGTAGTTGCCCGTTTCTGCCACTAGGTGGAGTCATCCTGGTAGAGACTTGCCACCAAGGGCCTGGTCTTGGTGGGGGGAGCCAATGGTTATCTGTCAGCAACACTAGGTTGCTGACAGCTGTATATAGCATGGCTGATATCCAGCCATTATGGGTTGGCTTCCCCGGAACAGCTGCAGATGGATGGGTGGGTGTTCCTACGTTCCAGGTCCCAAGGTTCCATGTCTGGTTTTGGGCCAGTCCCTGGATGGCTATAAAAACCCTGTCTCTCCAGGTGATCAGGGCGTGGTCTGCTACCAGAGTGTGGAGCAGCAGAGGAGCTAGAGACAGAGGCTCTGGCCCCCAGAGGCTTATGAGAAGCCAGAATCCAGAAGGAAACTGGGTAAGAGTGTGTTGTGGTACTCGGCGATAAGCTGGGGCCACGGATATACAGGGACTGCATGTGTGTAGTTAGTGGCCAGCCGGCCTGAGGTTTTCCGTTTATGATTTATGTTTTGTATGCTATGCCTGAACAATAAAACAGGCTGAAGCCATAAAGAAGCCTGGTCTGTGTGCCATTCGCTTTTAAAGCGGCGATCCCGTGAGTGAAGGACCCTGGGCTGGTCCAGGATGGTGTCCGGATGCAAGTGAGGCGTCACAGTATGTAAACTTCTGGTTTCAACTGTATAATAAATTTAAGGGGATCTGGGAAAAATTAGAAAACAAACAGAAGCCTGGGGTTTATGACAAACCAGCGCCATAATATAATGTGCCAAGGATATGAGAACAGCTGTGATCTAGCGCTATAAAATAATTTCGGACTGCAGCTTATGATTCTGATCTGTATTTAAAAAGTGGAAACTTAACCAGTGGATTTTTTTGTGTTTTAAGTGTTACAGGGACTTGGGGAACAACAGTGATGCTGCCCACTGGTTGAAATTGGCTGCAGAACTTCCTGACCGAACACGGGAAGTAAGTATTCTAGTTTCATTGTGACTCAGGACCGTTTTAAGAAGCTCTTCAAATATGAGGGGCTATAAGGTTTCAATATGATTTTCATTCATTTTAGGGCACAAACATTCTAATAACCTTGTTGAAAAGGTTTTAAAGAGAACCTGTCACAGTTTATGCCCCCTTGGCAGAGGGCAGCACAAGCTAGTGTCAGACATGCTGTTTCCAGTAAGTTGCTGTAGTTTTTGAGTATTTAATGTTCAAATCTGCAGTTTTCAGCCAGAAAGTCATGTAAAGAGTCATTTTTTTTTCAAACTCTGCCCACCTAAGGCCAGCTCCGCCCACCTCAACTAATAAACCTATTACTTAGAATAGGTAGAAACGTGAATAACTGCAAGGTGGGCGGGGCTAAAACCTGCTCATGAATAAGATTTGAGCATTAAATGCTCTAAAACTACAGTATCTTACAGAATAAGGGACATTGCTTTGGAAACAGCAGGTCTGTCACTAGCTTGTGCTGTCCTCAGCAAGGAGGGCTTAACCTATGTGACAGGTTGCCATTTAGGTTGTAGATCAACTGGACAATTCTTCCTATAAGCTTTACATGCAATCCATGTGAGAGCTACACATTACATACAAGGTCCTATTTCCATTTTTGCACAGACCCTGGTAGGTACAAAATATGGTAAAAAGGGACCGAGACATCCATTGATCGGGCTTATGTAGTGATTAGTCAAAATTCTACAGACATGCCGCTTTCATAGTTGATTATGCCAGACGTAAGATGGACTACTTTGATCACTTTAATACTTTTTTTTTTAAATTAGACATATTTTATAGTGGTGTCTGGGGAGCCTCCATTTTGTGACCAGGTACCACGTGCCAGGACTGTGATATACATTCTGATGGTTAGAAAACCTGTCTACTTTAGAAAACATATTTCATATACGCTATTGGTAAAATTCTGAGTTAATAGAAGGAGATAATATTTTAAAGATGTTTATATCTGGATGGCTGCGACAAAGAGAGTCTCTTTATATGAAGGATTACTCGTCACTAAATGGATGATCCCTTTTGATATGAATTAGAATGTGCAATTCTTCATAAAATATAGTATATATGTTGGGTTCTGGAAGGTCACACCCTCTCTTGGTAAGCCCAGCCCAGTTTTTATTTATAAAAATGCCACAAATTTATACCTTTTTGCACAAAAATTTGTGACTTGGTGAAGTCAAAAATTCCTACCTATATATTTTTGTAAACTTCTTAACTATCGATCTATCACACCTTAATGGTCCATGGTTATCCATATATTAATAATCTTTAAGACACAGCTCTCCTTCCCCACTCTTGTCCATGCTCCAGTCTTGTCCCTTGCATCTCTTCATCACTAGAAGGCACCAACACTGTGATGGTACCATCTTCTATCTAAATGTATTTATGATATTCTCAGGATTACGGGTCTGCTGGTTGCTCACCTCTGCTTTAGATGTAACTCTTACAAATAATAATCCAAGTGGGATGGATGTTTTCCATATATGTTGTGTTCGTGTGTTGAATGTTGTCTCTTTTTTTTCAAGGTTCGTCTGAATAACCTGAATAACTTTTCACAAAATGTTTTGTGTTCAAACAGGATAAAGAAAGTGCTTCTGTCATCGAGGAGATGATGTCAACAATCACTTGCTAAAGAATCTGCATCATGACAGAGATTATCATTTTATTTAGTCCCTGGAAAATATCACTATAATTGGCATTCCAATAAAGATCATAGGTCTTCATTATAAAGGTGGTATATTTATATGGATCCATGTTTTAAGATTTTGTTCTTTCCACTGAACAGGGACTGCAAATAGGTTTAGGGTCATAGTAAGCAATAAGCCAGGGACTCCGGTCTTAAACAGCAGTCACATATAGGCCCTTTTGTGGAAACATTCCATTTTAGTGCCTTTGTACAAATTGGTATTGTGCATGAAATTATACAAAAATACTTTTGTTTTAACTTTTTTTTACCTAATTTAAAAATACAAGTATTTGGTTTTATGACTCTTGAACTCGGCTAATACAGTATATCAGTATATATCAGTATATACAGAATCGGCTGTCTTTTGTATGGTAATGTTAGGGACAGACAGAAGCTAACTGTCTCAAACGTTTTCAAACAACTTTTATTTTATTTTTACAGTCCATATGACTTAGAAAATATAAATTAATTTATATTAAATTTGAGTCTAAATGTTCTTTTAATTTATATTTTTTTGTTTTGATCCAAGACATGATTTGATTTTATTATATGCTGGCATTAGTGCAAAAACATAATCAAAATTTAATTTGCAGTATCACTAAAGCTGGCCTTGGATTTACGTTGACTGTCAGTCCAAACGCTTTTGCTGCCAGAAGTTTTCCCCAATGACTTCCCCCTAGACATGCATATTCAGATGGGCAAGCATGTATGTTTAGCTCATTGGTGAGAGGGAGGTTAAACTGCTGTTAGACACTTCGTTGAGTGACGCGTTTCCTGGCAAGACGCAGAACTGGGATATTAAAAACCAGTCTGGTTACAGTCAAGTGAACCCCATACATTTTAGACAGCAGAGTTTGACTAATACATACTAATGCATGTGTCCAGCTTTTCCAATTTGAGGCCATTAGAACTAGATTGGTGCAGGTCCTGTTCCTACTTCCCTCAATTGATTAAAGAGGCTCTGAGACTTATGCAAGTGTGGCAGCCTTCTTAATGTTCACATCTGTGTCAGGAAGTGTTGTAATTTTCTGCAAGGTATTACAGCATTGCCCCATATGGTTAAACAGAACCACGCTGCAAAACTGAGCTGCCAAAAGTACAGCATTAGCAACCCTAAATCCAATGTAATCATTGAAGAGGCGGCAGCAATTTCATGACCCCCCTGCAGTGGTTTTGCATAGCCCATTCAATCAGTTGATGGTTGACGTGGTGCTGGGAGTCAGTCCTCCACCAGTTTAATATTCCGAGTATACAATGTGATGCAAAAATGTATACCGCCTTGAACTTTTCCTAATTTTTAAATGTTACAGCCACAAACATAAATGTATATTTTATTGATATTTTATGTAATAGAGCAATACAAAATAGCAAGTGTTTGTGAAGTGTAAAGAAAATGTGCTTTTCCAAATTTTTGCAAATTTAAAAACTGAAAGTGTGATGTGCATATGTATTCAGCCCCCACCCCTGAGTTAATACTTTAAGGACCACCTTTAACTGTAATGACAGCTGCACGTTTGTTTGGGTTTGTCTTTTCCAGCTTTGCACATTTAGAGGCTGGAAGTATTACCCATTCTTTTTTTCAAAATAGCTCTAGCTCAGTCAGATTTGGTTGGTGAATGTTTGTGAACAGCAATTTTCAAGTCCCACCACAGATTCTCAATAGGATTTAGGTCTGGACTTTGGCTGAGCCAAAGTAACACATTAATCTGCTTTAAACCCTTCAATTGTAGCTTTGGCTATATGTTAGGGTCATTGTCCTGCTGGAAAGTGAAGCCAAACCCCAGTCTCAAGTCTTTTGCAGCTTTTAACAGGTTTTCTTCAGGATTGCTCTGGGTAGCTCCCTCCACCTTCCCATCAACTCTGAGCCGATTCTCAGTCCCTGCTGAAGCAAAGCATCCCCACATCATGATGCTTCTACCACCATGCTTCATGATGGGGATGGTTTGTTCAGGGTGATATGCAGTTTTGGCTTTCCACCACACATAATGTTTGGCATTCGGGCAAAAAAGTTTGATTTTGGTCTCATCTGACCAAAGCATCTTCTTCCACATGCTTGCTGTGTCCCCTACATTGCTTTTTGCAAACTGCAAATGGGACTTCTTACGACTTTCTTCTTGCCACTTTTCCTGAAAGTTCAGATTTGTAGTGTACATGACTAGTGTTGAGCGATTACGTTGGCTATCGACATCGGGCGATAGTCGGCCACCATCGATAAGGTTTTTCGATAGTCGATCATCTCCGATGGCCATTAAAGTCTATGGGAGAGCAACAACACCTTCATTCTTACACCCAAACAGGGCTGGAGAAGCTGGAATTAACAGCCACAACAGTCAAATGGATACCTGCTACATCTTAGGCACAACACTTAGGCTATAAAAGCCACAGAAAAAAAGTCACACACCATTCACTATCCCTGTCTTGTACCACAGCATGACCCTTAAACCTGCATCACCCACAAATTAAAAGTGCCAGAAGCATTATTATTTGAACCATCATTTTACTTGAACTGACATTGAATATCCCTGTCCTGGAACGCAGCATGACCCTAAAAACCTGCATGACCCACAGATTAAAAAGTGCTGGAAGAAAGTAGTCTTTGAACCACCAATTTTAGTTGAACTGGACATTGACAAACCCTGTCCTGGACCGCAGCATGACCCTTAAACCTGTCTGACCCACAGATTAAAAAGTGCCGGAAAAAGGAGTCTTTCAACCACCATTTTTAGTTGACACTGGGACACTTTGATACAAACGCCTTCACTTTGGATCCCGCAGCATGACCCTTAAACCTGTCTGACCCACAGATTAAAAAGTGCGGAAAAAGAGTCTTTCAACCACCATTTTAGTTGAACTGGACATGTGACCTAGAACTGTCCAGGACCGCAGATGATACCATTAAACCTTCTGACCCCCAGATTGATAAATGTTGCCGGTAAAAAGGAGTATTTCCGGAAAAAAGTCTTCAACCACATTTTAGTTGAACTGGACATTGACTATACCTGTCCTGGACCGCAGTATGACCATTAAACCTGTCTGACCCCCAATTAAAAAGTGCCGAAAAAGGAGTCTTTCAACCACCATTTTAGTTAACTGGGACATTGACTATACCTGTCCTGTGCCACAGCATGACCCAGGGCCGGAGTTACAGTGGGTGCGGTGAGAGCCCAGGCTGGCGTCCGTAATCTATTAACACGCAGGTTAAAATGCCCTGATAATGCAGCAACGAAAACTGTCGTGCTGAAGCAGAGTGCGGAAGCGGAAGTGTGAGAACTCCAGCCTTCCTCAGTACACAGTCAAGACCTGGGTAGCGCTTGCCCCTCCGTATGAGTGCGGACCAATTGAGCTTCACTTGGAAATACTGGTGGTTAACGCTCCTGTTACACCCAGGTGCCCTTTTTCTTGGCATTCTTTTCTCATTTTACTCAAAGTGCTGGAGGAAATGGTCTCTGTACTTTATTCTCTGTCCGTGCTCCATACTCCATGTCCTCTGAATAACCTACATCTGGTCAAGTTTTCCTGTACCTCCCTTGTACAATTCAGAGGAATTTTTTTACCAGCTATTTTGTACATGCAAGTTTTTTAGTAGTTTAATTCTAGAAAACACATTTTTAAAATAGGATGGAATCCCACCATGTCTTTGTTTCTCTTTTTTTTAATTATATTAAATGGGTTGTCTCAATACAGGGATTGATAGCTATGTTAAAGATCTTGTCACAGCAAAATGCCCCCAAAAATTCAAAACATGACCCATGAGCCACTTTTGACAATTGTGAAGAACAAATGTCTATTAGAAACAACATTTTTTAGAATAAGACCTGTAGTATTGCTGCATTTCAAAGCAGCATGACCCAAAAAATTATAAAAATGACTTCTCAGCCACTGTTAAAAATTGGGAGGGAGAAATTCCACTTAAAAGCCACATTTCTGTTCCAAAGGACCATAATTATTGCTGTATCTCACAGCAACATGACCCCAAAAATTATAAATATGACTTCTCCGCCACTGTTAAAAATTGTGAGGCAACATGACCCCAAAACCATTGACAATGCGAAAAATTCTAAAGATGAAGTGAGTAATTGGAATATGTGTTTGTCATGAAACCTTGGTTCTTTTACAGTCTCCTCACAGCAAAACCAGCAAAATGAACTGTTGGGAACTGAGAATAAAAATTGCAGTAAGAAATGATCATTTTAAAAATAAGTTTTTCAAGAGGACCATTTCTGTTTTGGAGAGGAATGTGAAGTAGACCAGCAACTAATCGTTGGCAATTGGGGCCACAACATCATCAGAGCTCCATGCCTGATTCATCTTTATGAATGTCAAACGATCCACATTTTCTGTGGAAAGCCGGATGCGTTTGTCTGTCATGACTCCTCCGGCTGTGCTGTAGGTCCGCTCTGATATGACGCTGGCTGCTGGCAGGACAACACCTCTAGGCGTGGCGAGCCAGCTCGGGCCATTCGTCCATTTTGGATACCCAGAAGTCTGATTGGGTCCGGAACATATACAAAAACATCGTGTTGAGACGCAGATAGTCGTGCACCATGATCTTAAGCTGGTCTCTGGGTGTTGTATGTGTGCCCTGCATTGCATGCGTTGGTGAGGTGTAAATAAAGATTGCCAGAGGTCACCCATTAGGCTTCTGCATACCTTGCCTGCTGCTGCCGCTACGGCTACTTGGCACTCTACTGCTGTCACGTCGCTGGCGTTGTTCCACCGTGACATTTGAAGAACGTGAAGCAGAGCAACAGATGTCTCCAGTTGATCAATCAGCAAAGTCTCCATTTCCTGCATTTTACTCTCTATTTGGGTGGGTGGAAGGAAAGTGCTGAGTTTTGTTTTTGTAGGGGGATCCAGGAGGGTGGCCACCCAGTAACTGTTGTTCATTTTGATGGCCTTAATGCGAGGATCATGTTGGAGGAAATGGAGTATCCAAGCACTCATGTGAGAGATGGAGCCTTGATTTCCCAAGCCTCTGGGTCGAGGGGCACTAGCAAACTGATCTTCCTCATCTTCCTCCTCCGCCTCAAATTCGCGCCAACCTCTTTCCAAGGCAGGGAACGTCGGTGTCTAGGAATACCTCCTCCTCCTCCTCCTCCTCCGCTGCCTCCGGCACAGCTTCAACACAGCCCTGACTTGCCTGAGATGATGCACCCTGAGAGCTGATGCGCCACCTTGCACTAACTCCTTACCCCGAACCACTGCCTAATGAAGACCGATGAAATTGTGAAACTGTCGGGCTTGGGATTTGACGGAGAGAGAGGCTCCGTGTCCGCATCTGTGTCCGTCTCCTCCTCCGTCGCTGGCGGGACCTGTTGTTTCAGAGTGTCCAACGATTGTTCCAGAACTAAGATCACCACAATGCTCATGCTGACAAGGGCATTGTCCGCACTGACCATTTTGGTGGCTTCTTCAAAACTGGCAAGGATGGTGCAGAGCTCTTTTACCTGCCTCCACTCTCGGTGGCTCAACACCCCGAGGTCCGCACCGCTGCTTGTCAGGCCATGTGTCACTTCGTACTGCGTAATGGCATTGCGCTGCTGCCACAATCGCTGGAGCATGTGGAGGGTGGAATTCCAGCGTGTTGCCACATCAACAATGAGACGGTTAACGGGGAGGCCGAGCTGACGCTGCAACGCAGCCAGGCGGGACGAAGCAGGGTGCGAACGGCGGAAGTGCGAACTTAGACTTCGAGCCTTCCTCAGCAGGCAGTCCAGACCCGGGTAGCTCTTTAGAAATTTCTGGACGACAAGGTTCATGACATGTGCCAGGCAAGGGATGTGCTCCAGCCTACCGATCTTAGGCGGCGCCAGCAGATTTTGCCCGTTATCGCACACCACCTTGCCTGGCACAAGGTTCGTGTCACCCAGCCAGCGCTCAGACTCATTGCGGAGAGCCGTCCACAGCTCCTGACCTGTGTGTGGATGGTCTCCAAGACAGATTAATTTCAACACGGCCTGGTTTCTCTGGGCACGTGATGCCACCAGAGGACCTTGGGGGAAAGAACCCTGCACCATCCCTGCGGTTTTGAAGAGCGTGCGCCGAGCCTGAGAGCCACCGTCACCCCCAGGACATGCACCCAGCTCACCCAGTGAGCTGTCACAGAAATATAGCGGCCTTGGCCGTGTTACTAGTCCATGTGTCGGTGGTCAGATGGACTTTTTCGGACACAGATGAAGACACCGCGCTTGAAATTTTAGATGACACTGGCTGGCCAGGGCAGGGACGCTTTTCTGGCAAAGAAATGCCTGCTCGGCATCTGGTATGGGGACAGGCAAGGACCATGACGTGGTGGAACCCATCTGTGTCCACCAGACGCAAAGGCAAAATTACCAACGCCAAAAGCTGGCAATGCCGACATTCAGCTTTTGGCTTTGGGATGGTTTGGGTTAAAGTGTTTCTTTTGCTCCCAAACCTGGAAGACAGAAGGCTGGCTGCTAGACTGGCCGCTGTACGGCGTGCATGTCGTCAAACTGGCGGAAGGAGAAGGGGTAGGATGGGTCTCTGGTGGTGCTGGTGGTACTCGGGCGACGGTGGAGGCTGAAGCGGAGGCTGATCCCTGATCATGACTCTGAGAGACATGGGCAGCTGAGGAACGCTTGGTGGTGGCGGAGAGGAGGAGGAGGGAGACAGAGGTGTTAACAGTGGTTGGAGGCCCGGCGTCGGTCTGGCCTTTTTTGGCCAAGTGTTTCCTACATTTCAACTCATGCATTCGCTGAATGTGCTAGACATGTTGGTGGTGGTTAACCACCTAAGGTTCTTACCTCTACTTATGCGTTTACGGCAAAGCGATAGAACATCGCTGGGTGAATCAGAGGCTTGCTCAAAGAAGGCCCAGGCTTGAGAGGTCCTGGACCTTTTTGACGGCGATAAGCGAGGAGCGGGGTTTTGCGCTGACCGTGGCTGGCGGAATCATTCAGTGGACTTCTGCGACCGCCCTCTCCCTTTTTGAGGCGGAACCCTACTGACACTACCCCATCGTCTTCCTCCTCGTCCAGTGATGAAGCGCTCGCAACCAAATTCTGCTGAAAAGACCACGTTGGATCCGCAATTGTCGTCGTCATCATATCAACACAGGTGACTTGTCGTCCTGACATTCTGCATCCAGGAGCTGCGGGCTACAAGCAAGAGGACTGCAAGGCGTTGCCGACTGCCCGGATTTTTGGCCGATTGACCGCTTCCTTCTCCTCCTCTGATGGCATCAGTAACTGGGGCGTCAGAGCAGAGAAAATCATCCTCTTTGGCCTCTTGATCTTTAACATGCCTTCTGACCCCAACCGCATTTTGCAATCAAAGAGGTCTTCAGAAAATGGATTATCCACAGTGGTGGTTACACGAGTTGACAGTTGGGCTGCTTCATGTTGGACGGATGCTGGTGATGCTGATGACGACATTTGTGGCCGTGACTGGGAGTGACGAGGAGGTAAGACTGCTGGATGCAGGTTGCATTAACTCACTGAAGGACAGATTGGCGAAGCTGTTCGTTACTGAGATTACAGGGCCCTGACCCAGCGATGACAGGCCTGACGGTCCTGCAACTGATGATCCGTGGCATGCGTGTTGTCGCCAGCACTGGAAGGAGCACCTTCTCTCGTACCTCTACCTCCATGTCCTACCTCCCTCTTTGCTCGCTTACCACCTGAATTTCACTCCATGTTCAACAATATAAAAATTTGAGAAGGTATGGAAGAGTTTTGGAAAGTCTTTATTAAAAGAACGGCAAATCACAGCTATTCTCAAATCCCTCAAATCAAAACAAAATTGCTGGATTCAAATATAACTGCAAAGTAGATCTATCAACAAAGCTAGCCTGCGCCAAAGTGAAAAAACACGTATCTGAAATGTATTCGGATAATACAAGGTATTTTTGGCACCTATCAATTCACCTGTGGTGACTACAAAATTGCTGTATTCAAATTTAACTGCAAGTAGATCTATCAACAAAGCTGCCTGCGCCAAAGTCAAAAAACACGTATCTGAAATGTATTCGGATAATAAAAGTTATTTTTTGGCACCTATCAATTCACCTGTGGAACTAACAAAATTTATCAGTATCACAATTTAAGTGCAAGGTGCCTCAATGAATCAACACTGTAGGTGCGCACAATTATTCAATAGAAAAACCCTTTGAAGTGACGTATCTGAAATTTATTCGGATATTACAAGGTATTTTGGCACCTATCAACCTGTGCTGACTTGCTGGATTCTAATTTAAGTACAAGGTGGATATATCAACAAAGGTGGAATGGGCAAAATTGAAAATGAACACCTATCTGAAATGTATACTGAGAGTTTTGCACCTAACAAAGAGACCTGCAGTTACTAGAAAAGATGTGTATCCATAATTTCAGGCTGCCCAATATCCAGAAATATTTCAATAGAAAACTGTTTAATAATAAAGTATTGTAATGTCTACACTAAGTCTTGGTGAACTTTATCCAGTATTCTTTATAGAGCTTGTCTGTGTTCGCCCGCGGGGGCCCCCTCCTCCCCCCTCCCCCCCGTGACTTTACAGCAGTTAGATGCTCCTTAAAATTCTCTACCTAACTATATAAAATCTTCCAATCTCTAATCTAACTAAATGTCAGGATCACAGCTAATAGTAGAGGTTTCCCTATGAAGAAATATAATAATTTCGCTGAGCTGTTTGGACACAAGCAGAGCGCACGTCCAAATGCTCTGAGACGCTGAGAGACACTGAGGCTGAACAGGAAACGTTGTTCTATGTAAAACGAGGTCATGTGATTTTTCCAGCCAATCGCAACCATACACATCCCAGTCATGATGTCGCACACACATCTCACCCTGCTCTATTCTGTAATCTGATTTGCTGGCCGCCAAAATTACAGGAAGCGCCGATAATGGCGCGATCTTAATAAATGATGCACAGATTTTAACCTAAATTATCGCATGATCTAAAAAATCCGATCACCATAAAAACTGCCGATTTCAACTTTGTCGATAATAATCGCTCAACACTATACATGACTAGTAGTTGTCTTGTGGAAAGATTCTCCCACCTGAGCTGTGGATCTCTGCAGCTCCTCCAGAGTGAACCTGGGACTCTTGGCTACTTCTCTCTCCTGGTCTGGGCTGTCAGTCTAGGTGGACAGCCATGTCTTGGTAAGTTAACAGATGTGCCATAGTCCTTCCATTTACAGATGATGGATTGAGCAGTGCTTCATGACATGTTCAGAGCTTGGACTATTTTTTAACCCCTTACTGACACCAGGACATACTAGTACACTGTGAAGCGGAATCACGGTGCAAACCTGCTAAATAGGCGGTGGGTGCCGGCTGCTAATTGCAGTTGACACCCGGCAGTAATGGCACAAAATGGAGCCAGCTCCATTCCGTGCTGTTTAACCCATAAGATGCCGTGGCATCTAATTGAATGAGAAACGATGCTGTGCACCGTGATCTCTGTGTGATCGGGGCCCCTGCGGGGAGATTGCTTTGTGAAGGCTTCCATCGTGTCATTGTTTTCCTGGGGCAGGAAGTAGTAAAACCACCATCTTTTTACACCCTATTGCTTGTAATAGACTGTTTTAACGATCGTGCCTCCTAATGGTCAAACACCGTAGGGTTAAGGTTAAAGGAAAAAATAAATAAATAAATAAAAAAAAAAAAAAATATATATATATATACATACACCCCGGGTTACAAACAGGATAGGGACTGTAGGTTCGTTCTTAAGTTGAAATTGTATGCAAGTCGGAACAGGTAGATTTATTAAATGTAATTCCAGCAAAAAAAAAAAAAATGTATTCGTTTTGGATAATACAGGGAACAGTTTTTACATTTGTTTTGCTGTCTGTGCCCTTTTTTAGAAGATTTCACCTAATGTTCTGTATCTCATGTGCAGCTGTGGCATGCTGGCACTTGGTTATCATGGGGTCTGACTCAGTGTTGAATGTCAGCCTAAAAGCCCCATAATGTTCCCGCTTTAATAGTGACTTATTAAAATACGAATCTTTTAAGTACACTGCTGTGTGGATATAAACAAATTACAATACAAAATTATCTTATTGGTATTTCATTGGTATATTATGTCCTAATAAATAAAAAATGATTAAAAATGTATGTGTTTTCAAAGTATAAAAACATTTTAGCTCCATTTAAAGCCCTAACTAAGCTACACAATGGAAAAAAATATGCGTCCTTAAAAGTCAGACTCTATTAAAAATAAAACTTTAAAGGAAACAGGTAGAAGAAAACAATTTACAATCACCAAAATTGCAGTCTTGTGGTCATTTCATTGGTCATTTCATGTCCCCTAAAACTGGAAAAAAAGTGATTAAAAATGTAATGTATTTCAAACTGGTACCAGTAAAAAAGTACACTTTAGCCTCCAAAAAATGCACCCTAACTCAAGTCCACAGATGGAAGAACAAAAAGTTATTGGTCGTAGAAAATGGCAGCGCTGCAAAAACTTGAAAAATAGAAACTGTTAGGGTTTTTTTTTCCCGGTACCGTAACATAATGAAACCCCTACAAGTTTATTACTGTATTGCATCAACTTGTAGTATACAGAGAACACATAATTGATACCGAAGATTGAACGCCGTAAAAACAAAATACCCGCAAAAATGGCGCAAGCATGTATCTTTTTTTTTTTTTTTCAAATTTTGCTCCACTTACAATTTTTTGGCGTTTCCCATTTATTCTATGGTATGTTGAATGACACTATTTGAAAGTATATTGTGTCCTGCAAAATAAAAGCCCTCATAAGTCTATGTAGATGAAAAAATTAAAAGTTATGATTCTGGGAAGACGGGAAGGGAATACAAACGTGAAAATTAAAATAGGCTGTGGCGGGAAGGGGTTAAAAACCTAACCCTGCAATACAACTTTATCCCTGAACTGTGTATTGTATTCCTTACTTTATTCACTAATGTTCACATAAAATATATTTAAGTTTGTGACTCTAACATTTGTGAATGAGGAACAGTTCAAAGGGTATGAATACTTTTGCAACCCACTGGTTTTCAAAGGCTTGAAGACTATTTTATGACCTAATTTCAAAGACCATCTGTCACTGAGAAAATATTGGGGAGCAAAATATGTAAAGGGAGCAACTGTCTAACTGACCTAAAATGTACTGTATCTTTTGTGATAAAGACATTGAACGTGTCAAGTTTTGTAGCCATTGACTTTTAGGGACTAAGTTGTATTGAGCTAAGTTTGCAGTTGTAGATCATTTTTGTTCCCAGACTTGAAGACCAGCTGATTTAAAGGAAAACTCCTCAAAAATTCTGAATACTTATCCTTGGTGGAATTGCCAGGGATCTCTAACCTCTCGACTTGTTATACCTCAGGCCATTTTTTTATTTTTTTTTAAGTACTTGCTAATGTGATTGACAACCTATCTGCAGGGATTTGCTGGATGCTGCCTAATGGGTTGTCAGGTAAGAGCAGTACACATTTCCTTACTGAACTTGAAGGTGAAGACGTCTTCTGTTCTCTAAGTTGCAGTCACCAAGTGAGTTGAAATATTTGTTAGGATTCAAGATCTCTGAAATCCCCACTAAAGTTGTAGTTCTTCTTTTCAGCCCAGTACTATATATTCAATCCTGAAGGAGTTTTGGGTGACTTCCACATTCACAAATGACATTCCTAGCACAATGATTTGTCTTAAACATTCAAGCACTGAGTAGGAGTAAAGGTTATGGCTCTGGACCATTAGCTTTTCTTTAGTTTGGACTGGTACATTGCACACTTTACTATGTGTGTAAATCTATGATTACCGTAAGTAGTTAGGACATGTTTGTATTTGAGCCAACGATACTATGACAAATGAACCTTTAAAACCTTTGTCATCAATCATGACTGATATTAATCTCTCTGCTTGGGTTTTTGAAACTACACACTGGAAAGTGAGAATTCCCCAAACACATTAACCTGACAGGCATGATAAAAAAACTCTTGTTCTGGGCCAGGATTTCTTTTGCTTTTGTTCTTTTTGTCACGTATTCTGTGCAGTCTAGAAATGTGTTTAATAATAAGCATACATTCTGCCTTCAATATGGATGTTTACATACTCTGTGATGTGACTGCGATTTTACATATTTTCTTTTGTCATATTTAAACCATGTAAGCTGTATGGGTTTGGGGCTTCAAAAAGCTTAGTCCATCCATTTTGTGCTTAAAGGGTTGTACAGTTTAAGAAAAACATGACAGCTTTCCTCTACACACAGCGCTTTTCCTGTCCATGGGTTGTCTGGTATTGCACCTCAGTTCTACTGAAATGAATAGGGCTGAGCTGCAGTATCAAACATCACCCATGGTCGGTGAGGCGCTATATTTAGACACCAGAATGCTTCTTTAACCCTGTACAATCAAGAAAACTGTACACCTTTGCAACCATTTACAATGCAACTAAAAGGAAAAATAGAGCAACTTAAGAGTCTGTTTGTATGTAGACTTTTTGTCTACAGTGCTAAAGAATACAAAGAAGCCCTTGTAGTATGATTCTACGTCATACTCCTGCTCTTTGCAAATATGCTTTTGGTAGGTTAGTAAAAAAGTAGGGGATAGATGGAAGAGACTTTGAAGCAGATGTTTAAAACTGTCCATCGCAACCAGTAACACTAAAATAAGCAGCTCACTTGGTAGGGTTGCCGATCCCAACACCTATATGGGCATGTCAAACAAATTGTCAGCCAGCGATGTAGCACAGGACCACTCAGACAATCCCTCTTCATCAAAAAGCAGGAATGAGGGCAGAGACCATCTCCAGTAGCAAATTGCAACAACATCCAGATCCAATTCTGCAATCAGTCTAATCAGAGAACATATCCCAGGATAGATATTAAACAATTTAAGATGAAAAATCATTGTCAATACTCATATTGAGGTACACTACCCCTTCTCCAAACTGGACTAGATTTTCTTTTACACAGTTCTATACATCTCCTCCTATGACTGCATAAACAGATTTTATAGAGTTTGTCATACAGGCCTGAATAAGAGCTGTAGACACAAGACTGTAAATTGCCTCGTTTTTATTTTTAGATGCATTGGAGCAGTAAAGAAAGGTTGCAAAGTAGACATAGCCTTTAAAGGGGTGACCCCATCAGTGCTGCATTTCAGTTTGTATCTCGCTACTGACCGGCTGTCTCAGAATGAAGAGGACGGTGCTTGTGTTTATCATGCTCATTCATTTCCTTTGGAGTTCTGAATAAAGCCAAAAACTATGATCGGCTATATTTAGAACTCCCATAGAAATCAATGGGGGGAATGGGAACAAGTGCCACCCTCCCCCCCCCCCCCTCCTTCCCCATTCTGAGGCTACAAGCTGCCCTGCAGCACTGGTGGGGTCACCTTTAATATGCGATGATGTAAATATTTTTTCATGTATGTGTTGTATATCATATTTGACCAGAAAGAAGCAAATTTTTCTTTATCCTAAATTGCCATACATTGACTTTGGTTATATTTCTAAATGTAAAACTAATATATTTTTTCAAAAGTGAACTGAACTATTAGGGGGTTTGTGTTTAATGGTAATAAACTTTAAACAATTTTTTTGTGTTTTTTGGGTTTAGTTCTTAAGCAAAAATTGTGAAAGTTTTATAACAAAAAATATTCATGACATTACTGTTGATACAAGTATAACTTACCTAATTGCTTTGAAGGGGATGAGAGTAGTTAATATATCAGATAGCATTATATGGTTATTAAGTTACTTAGGTTGGAAACCACAGGTCCATAAAGTTCAGCCTTTCTCAGATTAGTTAGGGTAAGGCTACAAAGAGTGGGTGGCCACATGCATACAAAACTACACAGCTATTAGTAATCATAACGGTCACTCGGTTTTCCGGGTAAGAGTACAGATTAGCTGCGATATCATGCCGCCATTATTAACCACCTAGGTAAAAATTAAGCCCATTGTTGTTGATTTTGGCTGCTTGCGGACAAAACTTTGTGTTACTTTACCCTTTTTCATTTTAAATCATGTTTAACTGCTATTGCCATGGGTAATTGGATAAACATCTAGTCATTTGTTAGGTTTTCGTTGTATCTACTGTCAGAAAACCCTCCTCGTTCGAGGGTTGACGGCCTGGCTTGGAAATTTATTTGTTACGCTGTGCACACCCTAGGGGCACATAAGCTCAACCAGATATTATTTCACGAAAAACCCAGTCTACACAGGTACAGGAAGACCCAGGGAGTGTGAGAGGATACCCCACTCGCCCACAACCCTGAACGGCTGGGAGAGAACGGTTTACCTGCACAGGTGAAAAAAATCTGCCAGCGCAGTAGGCTGCCATCAGTTCCTTGTTAGATATACACCTGGTCCGTAACAGGCGACTATCGGGCCAAGGACCTGCCTGGGGTAGCGATATATTCAAGACCGAGACTACGGACATGTGGTTCGCAGATTGAGACAACACAACAGCTCAGGATAAAATTTTATATGTTTAATCGCCTTATGGGAACACTGGAGAAACAATACACAGGGGTTCCAGCTATCCATGTACTGGTCCAAGGTGCAAATACGCATAGGATATGGGTACAAACAAAGGAAGCAGCAAGATGTGTCAAGTTAACTGAGGTTAGCTTGGTGCTGGGCATGCATGTGGTGAATGCAGCCGCTGGTCCTGTCTGGATGCTCTTGATATGCTGGTGAACATACCTCATTCCAATAGACACAACACAGGGCTCAGGTGCGACCTTACTTTAACTATACTGGGACATCCCACGTCACACCCCTGGGAGGTTCTACATCCTCCTCCCTCCAGGGTCATGCGCTTTCTGGCTTCCAACACTGAAATGAACCATGAATGCCTCAGATCTGCACTTCTGGTACCATCAGAGCCGGAAGGCCCAAGTTACGTCTTGGTACCAAACTTGGGGTGGCTGCTCTGTTCCTGGTACTAGTTTCCCATTTTTCCCTGCCCTTTGGTCCTACAAATGAGTGAGAGCTATGCATGTGTGTCGCTTTAATATAAACAAATTTGAAATTGGGGTGTGCCTGTGCTGTATAGTTAAAAAAAACAAATCTTGTCTGCACATCCTTTTTGAAAAATGAGTCTATAGGTGCATGCTGGTGTGGCAGCCAAAAGCAATGCAAACACAACACAATATCAGCAGCACTCTACAAACACACAAAAACAGTCAAAGGGGACATAGGATTTTTTTTGTAAATAGTTTCTGCTACTTTGGAATGCACGAAAATTTTTAGGTTCTTAGTGTACATATAGCATAGTTACATAGTTTGTAAGGCCACAAAAAGACAAGACATCCATCCAGTTCAGCCTGTTGTGCTAAAATGTTGATCCAGAGGAAGGCAAAAAACCCCAATGAGGCAGGAGCCAATTGTCCTCATTTTAAGGAAAAAAATTCCTTCCAGACTCCAATCTGGCAATCAGAATACTCCCTGGATCAACGACCCTACTCCAGAATCCTAGTCATTATAACTTGTTGTATTCTTACACTCCAGAAATGCATCCAAACCCTTTTTGAACTCTGTTAGTGAATTCACCATGACAAGTTCCTCTGGCAGAGAGTTCCACAGTTTCACTGCTCTAATAGTAAAGAATCCCTTTCTATGTTTATGTAGAAACTTTCTTTCCTCAAGACGTAGAGGATGCTCCCATTGTTCTGGATACAGTCCTGGGTATAAATAGATCTTGAGAGAGAGAGATCTCTATATTGACCTTTAATATATTTAAACATATTTATTATGTCCCCTCAAAGCAGTCTTTTCGCTAATCCAAATAACCCTAATCTTGCTAATCTTTCTGGGTATTGTAGTCTACCCTGTCCTTTTATTATTTTTGTTGCTTGCCTTTGTACCTGTTCAAGCTCTACAATGTCTTTCCTGTGAAGTGGTGTCCAAACCTGTATACAATATTCCATGTGTGGTCTAACCAGTGACTTGTATAATGGGAGAATAATGTTCTAATCATGTGCATTTATGCCCCTTTTAATACACCCCATAATCCTGTTTGCCTTGGCAGCTGCTGCCTGACACTGGCTGCTACAATTGAGTTTACTGTCCACGAGGATTCCCAAATCCTTCCCTATGTCACTTTTTCCCAGCATTTTTCCATTTAACATGTAATCATGTAATGGATTTTTCCTCCCCATGTGCATAACCTTGCATTTATCTGTGTTAAACCTCATCTGCCATTTCTCTGCCCAGGCCTCCAACTTATCCAGATCCCTTTGTAATAACACATTATCATCTATTGTGTTGATTACTTTTCAGAGCTTAGTATCATCAGTAACGATCAATATTCTACTGTGCAATCCATGTGTAAGATCATTAATGAAAATATTAAAGAGGATAGGGCCCAATACTGACCCCTGTGGTACCCCACTAGTAACAGGGATCCAGTCTGAGTATGTACCGTTAATTACCACCCTTTGTTTTCTATCACTGAGCCAGTTGCTTACCCACTTGCACACATTTTCCCCCAGTCCAAGCATTCTCATTTTACTTACCAACCTTTTATGTGGCACAGTATCAAATGCTTTAGAGAAATCTAGATATATGACATCCAATGCCTCACCCCGATCCAGTCTAGAACTAACTTCCTCATAGAAGCTGATGAGATTAGTTTGCCAAGACCGATCGTTCATAAAACCATGCTGGAATGGCGTTATACATTTATTTTCAGTGAGATTGTCCAGTATAGCATCTCTTAGAAAACCCTCAAACATTTTACCCACAACAGAGGTTAAACTTACGGGCCTATAGTTTCCAGGATCACTTTTTGACTCCTTTTTGAATATTGGCACCACATTTGCTATGCGCCAATACTTTGGGACATGCCCCGTTATTAGACAGTCCATAAATATTAAGAATAGGGGATATATAGAAGAAAAGAAAAAGTGGCGCTCACCGGTATCCTGGGTTCTGCAGTCCGCCCGTCCTCGGCAATGGACGTTCTGAGCGCGGAGGGGAAAAGAAAGCCTCTCTCCTGCTTACAAAGCGGTGCTCGTGGTAGATGAAACCTGGCTGTAGATGTCCACCATGTGGGAAATTAGACGTCGGCAATCCCGGCACTTATGCAGAAGAGTCCTCGGAGGCGTAGTGACAAAAAGTTACGTAGTGACAAAAAGAGTTACGAATAAGGGCCACTAGCTGAGCCTGAAACGCGTAAACTGTTTCATTTTTCAATGATTTTATAAGCTATTTTATAAGTTTTTCAATAAAGAGAGTGTCACTTTTTTTTCACTACGCCTCCGAGGAATCTTCTGTATGAGTGCCTGGATTGCTGACTTCTAATTTCCCACATTAAGAATAGTGGCCTGTCTATGACATTACTTAACTCCCTTAGGACACGTGGGTGTATGCCATCAGGACCTGGGGATTTGTCTATTTTAATCTTCTTAAGACAGAGCTGCACTTCTTCCTGGGGTAGATAAGAAGCATTTAAGTTGGAGTTTGCCTCATCCCTCTGCTCATGAACAGGAAGGTCATCCTCCTCGGTAAATACAGTGGAGAAAAAATTGCTTAATGGATTTGCTTTTTTCTCATCGCATTCTACAGTCTCTCCCTCAATACTTTTCAAAGGGCCAACAGTTTTTAATCTTTTTTACTATTTATATAATTAAAAATATTTTGGAGTTACTTTTACTTTCTATGGCAATATGCCTTTCTGTCTCCAGCTTTGCTGCCTTGATCATTATTAGCATAGGTTTCAATCTGAATCGAAGTCACCTTGCTAACGGTAGATGGACTTTTTCAGTTTTGATAAAAAATGTACACTAAGAACCTCAAAACTTTCATCCCGGAATTGTTCCCAGGTCTCCATGATGACTAGCTAACAGGCCTCTTCATCAATAACGTGTTGAGCAGTGGGGGAACTCCTGAATTCTGCATTCTGTGATGTGACTGAGAGTGAATTTGGGTGAAATTATACAAATTGGGGGGTGACTTTTGTCATTATCCTCACATCTACTGCATTTTATTGCATGAAAAAAGTATTTGATTACCTACCAACCCAACCAGCCAGAATTCTGGCTCTCACAGACTTGGTAGTTTTTCTTGAAGAAGACCTCCTACTCTACACTCATTACTTGTATTACTTGCTCCTGTTTGAACTCTTTACCTGTATAAAAGACACCTGTCCACACAATCACACTCCAAGCTCTACACTGTGGCCAAGATCATGGTGGAGACCAGGGACAAAATTGTAGACCTGCACAAGGCTGAAATGGGCTAATGTAATGTATGTAACCCCCTCGAATGTACAGCGCCCTGGATTCAATGGCGCTTTAAAATAAATAATAATAATAATAATAATAATACTCGACTGTAGGCTATTTGCTTGGTGAGAAGGCACAATTATTAGGAAATGGAAGCAAAACAAGTTATCGGTCAATCTTCCTCGGTCTGGGACTTCATGCAAGATCTCTCCTTGTTGGGTAAGGATGAGTCTGAGAAAGATCGGGAATCCACCCAGAACTACATGGGAGGACCTGGTCAATGACCTGAATAGAGTTTGGACCACAGTCTCAAAGATTACCCTTCGTTACACACTACATCATAATGGATTAAAATCCTGCAAGGCACACAAGGTCCCCCTACTCACACCTGCACATGTCCAGGTCCCTTCTGATGCTCTCCAATGACCATCTGTATGATTCATAGGAGGCTTTGGAGAAGGTCACATGCTCAGTTGAGACCAAAATAGAAGTTTTTGGTATCCACTCCACTCGCCGTTTTTAGCGAAGGAGAAGTACAACCCCGAGAGTTCCATCCCAAACGTGAAGCATATGGATGAAAGCACACTTTGAGGGTGTTTTTCTGCAAAGGGGTCAGGACGACTTCACCGCATTGAAGGGAGGATGAATGGAGCCATGTATCACAAGATTTTGGCCAACAATCTCCTTCTCTCAGTAAAAGTATTAAAGACGGGTTGTGGCTGAGTCTTCCATCAGGACAATGATCCGAAACACACAGCCAGGGCAACTAAGGAGTGGCTCCGTAAGAAGCTTTTCAAGGTCCTGGAGTGGCCCAGCCAGTCTCCAGACCAGACCCCAATCGAAAATCTTCAGAGGAAGCTGAAACTTACTGAAGCCCAGCGACAGTCCCAAAAAATCTCAAAAAGATCTGGATGGAGGAGTGGGACAAAATCCCTGCTGACCTCTCTAATTGCAAACAAAGGTTTCTGTACCAAAATACTAAGTTCTGTATTTCTATTGTATCAAATATTGATTTCATGCAATAAATGCTAATTAATTATTTAAAAATCATACTATGTGATTTTCTGGATTCTAGACTCCTATAGTAGTAATGTCTGGTGTTGGGATGCCTGTGATATTGGAGCAATTGAGGACTGCCAGAAACTTGTGAACTTAATACGTCGCACTTCTTTACTGCATATAGTTTATGAAACAGTAATGGCAGGTTTTAATTTGCATTTTATTGCATGAAATAAGTATTTGATACAAGGAGTCATCTGTACCCAATTGCCATCAGAGATTCTAACCCTGTTTATAACGCACCAGGTGAACATCTGCTCTTATATGCAAACATTGTGAACGTACTCTTCTATGCCTTAAAGTGAGACTTAATCACAGGAAGAGTAATTGTGTGATGTGATCTCAACCGACCACGCTAAAAGCCTATTACAGGTGAAATAATGTTATTTCAGGCCCTTTGAAAATTAGTGAGGGATGTATTGTGGAGGATGATGAGAAGAAAGAAAACATATTAAACAATTTTTTCTCCATTGTATTTACTGAGGAAGATGACCTTCCTGTTGATGAGCAGAGGGAAACTTAACCTTAAATGTTTCTTGTCTAATCCAGGAAGAAGTGCAGTTCTACCTTAAGAAGATTAAAATAGACAAATCACCAGTTCCTGATGGTATACACCCCTGTGTCCTTAGGGAGTTAAGTAATATCATAGATAGGTCCCTATTCTTAATATTTATGGACTGTGTAATAACCGGTTTGTCCCAAAGGATTGGCACATAGGAAATGTGGTGCCAATATTCAAAAATGGGTCAAAAAGGGATCCTGGAAACTATATTCCGGTTAGTTTAACATCTGTTGTGGGTAAAATGTTTGAAGGTTTTCTAAGAGAGTCTATAAATGTATAACTCCGTTCCAGCATGGGGTAATGAAAGATCGCTCCTGTCAAACTAATCTCATCAGCTTCTATGAAGAGATTAGTTGTAGACTGGATCATGGTGAGGCACTGGATGTCATATATCTATATTTTTCTAAAGCATTTGATACTGTGCCACATAAAAGGTTGGTAAGTAAAATGAGAATGCTTGGACTGGGGCAAAATGTTTGCAAGTGGGTAAGTAACTGTCTCAGTGATAGAAAACAAAGGGTGGTGATTAATGGTACATACTCAGACTTGATCCCTGTTACTAGTGGGGTACCAGAGGGGTCAGTATTGGGCCCTATTCTCTTTAATATTTTCATTAATGATCTTACACATGGATTGCACAGTAGATGATCAATCTTTGTAGATGATACTAAGCTCTGTAAAGTAATCAACACAATAGAGGATAATGTTTTATTACAAAGGGATGTGGATAAGTTGGAGGCCTGGGCAGAGAAATGGCAGATGAGGTTTAACACAGATAAATGCAAGGTTATGCACATGGGGAGGAAAAATCCATTCCATGATTACATGTTAAATGGAAAAACGCTGGGAAAAAGTGACATGGAGAAGGGTTTGGGACTCCTGGGGGACAGTAAACTTAATTGTAGCAGCCAGTGTCAGGCAGCAGCTGCCAAGGCAAACAGGATTATGGGGTGTATTAAAAGGGGCATAGATACACATGATGAGAACATTATTCTCCCATTATACAAATCACTGGTTATATTACACATGGAATATTGTATACAGTTTGGACACCAGTTCACAGGAAAGACATTTTAGAGCTTGAACAGGTACAAAGGCAAGCAACAAAAATATAAAAGACTGGGTGGAAAAATCCCCGAAAGATTAACAAGTTGGGGTTTATTTGGATTAGCAAAAGAATGCTTTGAGGGGACATAATAAATATGTTTAAATATATTAAGGGCCTCTTCCAGGGCTTATTTCGAACGTTTTTTACAACGGATTTCCGATGAAAAACTTTCTGAAATCAGTTGAAAATCAGTTGCAAATAAGTCCACTAAGTGGGCACGTATTTGTAACTGTTTTCCCCCGACGGATTCACCTCTAAAATCATTGTAGGTGGGAATCCGCCCGGGAAAAAATTTGCATGCAATTTTTTTTCCTCCGGATTGCCGTCGTAAATTCCGCGGCGGAATCCGGGAAACGGTTTTGGTCGTGTGAAGACGGGCCTATTTTCTATTGAAATAAATTTAAAAAAATAGGCTGTGATTTATTTCGGACGGTTTTTCCAGGGGTTTTTTCCTTCGGCAAATCCGCCGAAAAAAGCCGTGTAAACGGGGCCCTAAAGGTCTTGCGATTCTCTCAGATTATTTATCCCAGGACTGTACCCAAAAACAATGGGAGAAATCCTCTACGTCTTGAGGAAAGAAAGTTTCTACATAATCATAGAAAGGGATTCTCTACTGTAAGAGCAGTGAGACAGTGGAACTCTCTGCCAAAGGACCTTGTCATGGTGAATTCACTAACAGAGTTCAAAAAAAGGTCTGGATGCATTTCTAGAGCGTAATAATATAACATTTTATAGTGACTAGAAGTCTGGAGAAGGGTCGTTGATCCAAGGATTTATTCTGATTGCCAGATTGGAGTCGGGAAGGAATTTTTTCCTTTAAATGAGGACAATTGGCTTCTACCTAATGTTGGTTTTTGCCTTCCTCTGGATCAACACTTTAGCACAATTGGCTAAACTGGATGGATGTTTTTGGCCTTACAAACGATGTAACCACACTAACAGGCTACATAAGTGTGTGATGTTGTTTTCGGTGTATCTAACATTGCTACGCAACCAGGCACATTACAGACAGTTTAATGGTGTTTTATAGCTTACCACACGTGCCCAACCTTCTAGAGATGGAATGATTAAGTGTTATTTATTCTTCTCCATGTGACTGTGAGCATTGCTGCACAGGCATTTAGATCCGTCCTATCTATGGCAGGGTGATTATGTAATGTGATTTACTCTCCTCCATAGGACAGCATGTTTAGCTCTGCTATGCAGGCAGCCAGATCCCTCAGTCTATAGCGGAGTTATTACGTGATGTGATATACTTTTCTCCACAAGGCAGTGTTTCTAAATTTGTTAGGTGGGCACCCAGATTCCTCCGTTTATAACTGAGTGATTCTGTGAAGTGGTTACTTTTCTCTACTAAGGGATTTATCCTTGTGGAAGGCAAATAAGCACTCTTCTTCTCCTTCACAGGTGGTTATTACATCCTTGCTCTTCTCCCTCGGAGTCCGTGTTCAAAAGTTAAACCTTGCTTGCTGTGTTACTCTAAACCAGGAAATGGAGGATATGCAGGATTGACCCTGGTGGAAACATTTCTCAGGACTTTAACAACTTAAAGGGGTTTTCCAGTGTTGGTTTGGGGTATCTAGGGCCCACAGGTGGATTTGATTCTAGGGGCCTGCCCTACAGCTACTGTAAATGACTGAACATGCCTCCTATACTCTGCCTCTTGCATTTTGCCTCTCTCTCTGCTTTTTTGCCTCTTCTGAGAACATTCTCAAAAGAGGCAAAAAAGCAGAGAAAGAGGCAGAGTATAGAGGGCAGTTGGAAAAAAAAAAAAACTCCAGGTCTACCATACTCAGGGGTTCACTGGGGCTTCCCCTATTTCCTTGTGGGCCAGTCCCAATCTGGGGTTTTCTCACTACAAAGATTAGCCTTCAACATGAACGGACAGTTGAATGAAGACATTTTCTAATTATATTGGTGAATAGATTTTACTTTAGTCATGCGATAAGATTTTATGAACTTTCTGAGTACACACAGGTTTCTATGGTAACCTGCAAACCAGACGGACATCTGTTATCGAATTAGCAGATAGTGACATCAACCCAATGACGGACTGAGCTCTGAGCAAACTAATCATATCTAGAAAGATTAGTTTAACTAAATAAAAGGTGCATGTGCTGTGAAGACTGAAAAGTGTGGCAATACCTGTAATCTTGTTAGAGATAACCTCTCCTGCACTGTCAGAATAATGGCTCGATAAAGTTGAAAATGCTGATCATTGCTGTAGAATCATCCACAGCCTGAGGAGACAGAGTGAGTGCAAAATCCTTCTGAGTCAGGCAAACAGCGTACTGAGAAAACCCCTTCAATAACAGACTGTAACTTCTAGTGTTAGATCCAAATCTGAACTTATAGGTAGATTTTTAAATATATATATCACGACCAGCAATTACCCTACATAGGAGATCTGCAACTCCATGGTTCCATACTTTGTAACACAATCGGGTAATGTAAACTTTTTTTTATTATATCAAAATAGCAGCAATTATAGTAAACAAAGTTACAATGTTACTTGCGTTTTTGTCATAAATAGCAATGTGGTCGGACAGTTCATGAATACGAACATTTTTAGTATCAAAGGTAAAGGCACCTTTTATGTAAACTTTACCCCCATTGGTAGGATGTGTAACATACGGACCTTTAATTACGGAACTATAATGCTGAGACCTATGGCATGGAAATGTCCCCTTTTTTTGTGGATGTAAAAATACTTGTTTCTTCTGTGGTCCAACTGTTAATCTACTAGACATAATCTGATCTCCAATAGTTTTGCTTTTTTTTATATATAAAAAGTGGTTTATCTTTGAAGAGACGGACATATTTCTCATCAGACATTAACACATGCCAATGTTTGAGAATGGCCTGTTTAATGACCTGGCTATGTTTGAAAAAAGTAATGATGTACTACAATTTGCTATCACTCTTTTTTTATGTCTGTTTGTTCAGCAAAGTGTTACGGTCCTTTTTTCCAATTTCTATGGCAATTTGTTCCATTAACTGCCTATCATACCCTCTATTTACAAATCTATCCATTAATTTTTTACTTTGTTACCAGTATAGCTCATCAGAAGAACATATTCTCCTGGCCCTTGTATATTGTCCTTCTGGAATTCCCTTAAAGGTTTGGGGAGCGTGGTAGCTGTCCCTATGCAACACATTATTCCTTTCAGCAGGTTTCACAAATAAGTCGATAGTAATACCAGTGCTGGTTTTACGTATTTCCACATTAAGATATTGAATGACACTATCGTTCACATGAGCAGTAAATTGAATTAGAGGATGTAATCCATTCAAAAATATGACAAACTCTAAAAACTCCTCCTTTGTACCCTCCCATAGGACGAAGACATCGTCCACGTACCTACACCATGTCCTAACCTGGCCATATCCTGTAGATGTAAAAATTTAATTCTTTTCCATAGAGGCCATGAATATGTTTGCATAACTTGGAGCTGCAGGAGACCCCCTCGAGGTCCCCTGCAGCTCCAAGTACAAATCATCACCAAATCTAAAATAGTCAATACAATTTCCAACAGAGTCATGAGAAAATTAATGTGGGAATTAGAAAGTGTTGGATCATCACTAAGAGCCTCCCTAGTAGCCTGCATACCTTTTTTAAGTGGGATGTTGGTAAAGAGGGATTTGATGTCCAATGTACAAAGCAGACATGTTTGGACATCAGGAATACTGTTAATAAGATGCAGAAATTGCCCTGTATCACTCAAAGAGTGAATGTCTTTTTTCACTATTTTTTGTAGGAAGGAGTCTATATAAGTAACCAGCGGTTCCAATAAAGACCCTATACCCGAGATGATGGGTCTTCCCGGGGGGGTTAGTAAGGGACTTATGGACCTTTGGAACTAAGTACAGTGTGGGGATTCTGGGATTAGTACAAATAAGCATATTCTTAATTTTTTCATCAATTAACCCTTTCTGATATTCCTCCTACAGTGTCTGTTCAATGGTTCTAGCAAACTCACTAGTAGGATCTCTGTCCAATTTCCTATACACTGTACGGTCCGAGAGCTGAGACATAGCTTCCTGAATGTATTTTTCTGTATCTTGGATAATGGTGGCACCCCCCTTATCTGCTTTCTTAACGACTATGGTCCTATCCTGTCGTAATTTCTGTATTACATTTCTTTCCTGTGGGGTAAGATTGTTCCCTTTATGTTTTTTAAACTTATCCCATTGTTGTAACACTTCATCAGTAATCAGTCTCTGGAAAACCTCCAGAGACGCGTTACTGACTTCCGGATCAAACTGACTTTTTTTTAGAAATTTTATTAGATATCTCAGAGTGTTGGTTTAATGGACGTGCAGAATTACAAAAAAAACATTTTAAATCGTATAGCCCTACAGATCTTGTAAAAATCCACACAAAAATCAAGCGTGGTAATTTCCCTGGTGGGAACAAAATTAAGTCCCTTGTTGATCACTGCAATCTGTGCTTGTGTAAGTTCCTTTGTGGACAGCTTAATGTCCAATCCTCCCACTTCATCTTTTTCTACTTCTTTTTTGCTCTTCCAGGTCATTTTCCTATCTGGTTTTTGCCAGTGTTCCCTCCAGAGTCCGTGTCTGTGTTGCGGTTTTGATTGTCTAAAAAATCCATGGTCTTCGAATCCTTCCGTGTGATTGATCTCAATTGCATCCGAGCCGCAGCAGATAAACTTTCAGACTCTGTGCTGCTCTCTTCAGAATGGCTTTTTCTATTCTTATCTTTCCTGAAAAATCTCACTTTGGAACGATCCTCTGCCCAAGTGTAGACTTTATTGTACAGGTAGTCTTTACTATCCCTCTCAAACTTCTTGAGTTTGTTCTGCAATAATTGAATCTTTAACTTTCCCATATTTTCCTCCAAGGTCTGATGTGTTTGTTTGTACTGCTCGCTATTTTTTTATATTCATTGTCGATATTGGCAATTTCGATTTTAATCTTTTCAATGTTGATCTGCAGGTGTTTGATGGTGAGATACATAAGTTCCATAGAATAGTTATTGCTGATAGTGTACCACTTATCACGATAACCTACATCGTCCTGCATCAATATCGGTTGAAGGGGACTACGTAGTCCACGGGAGATTCGTTCGTTCTTAACATACTCTGATAACGTGGATGCATGTGAAATCCTACTTGTTTCTTTCTTTTTTAAATGCTCCAGTTTCCTTGGAAGGTGCAAAGGGAGCTCCTGATTATGAACCCAGCCCAGGCCAGCCACTTCAGCCTGTTTTAAGATGTTAATCTTTTCATTGTCAGTGAAGGCAAAGGTTTCTGCCCGCCTGTCCGTTATGCTCGCTAAATCATCAAATGACATGTTGTCTTCAATACTTTCTTCTCTACCAGCAGATAATGAGGCATCTGAACTTATAGGTAGATTTTTAAATATATATATCACGACCACCAACTACCCTACAGAGGAGATCTGCGACTCCATGGTTCCATACTTTGTAACACAATCGGGTAGTATAAACGTATTTTTATTATATCAAAATAGCAGCAATTATAATAAACAAAGTTACAATGTTACTTGCGTTTTTGTCATAAATAGCGATGTGGTCGGACAGTTCATGAATACGAACTTGGCATCAGTCCAGTGATGAACTATTAGTGCTTCCGCATAGCACAGCGTTTGCTTCTGAGCACATAGAAGGTTGGCAGGTAGAAACAGGGCCGGACTTGGAATAAAAATCAGCTCTGGCACAAAGCCCCCACCAGCCCACATACAATATCCGCTTACAAAATGTCCCTTGTTCTCGCACCTCGCCACTTTCTAAAATAAACTACACTATAAAGCTGCTTTCACACGGAGCATTTTTGGTGCATTTTTGATGTGTTTTTGGTTTGTTTTTGTGCAGAAAGGCAGAGCAGTTAATGCTGTACATTTCTGCACAAAAAAACGCATCAAAAAATGCACCAAAAACCGCTCCGTGTGAAAGCCCCCTACACACAAGCATAACCTACAACCCCACCAATCACATCACCAGTAGTCAGGTCACCATCACATGAATACAGCAATGATTCAACCCAGAAGTAAAAGGACCCCTGATATCAGGGACTCACAGGAGACGCATCTCTGATGGGAATTGTTCTCTTCTCCTTTTCTTCTCTGATGAGTCGTTCTCTTCCATTTTTTTTCTCCAGTACAGTACAGCATGCAATGTCTTCTTCTCCCGGTCACTACTCGTCCCTGTAAAATTTACCACAAATACATCTTAGACTCCTCTCTTTTCCAGCACTTTCCTATCAATTCCCAAATCTGTACAAACTCCCTATCCATAGAGCCCCCAATAGTAATAGTGCACCCTTTGGTGCCCCACACAGTAAAAAGTTAGTCATTGTACCCCAAACAGCGTATGTTAGACCCTAAAAATTAGAAATTAAAAAATGTCAGATAAGTGGCATGTAAATAGGTAGGCCCCCATTAGGCAGGTAAACAGGGCTTTCCTCCATTAATTTGGCAGGTGGACAGAGCCTACCCCTGTAGTAGGCCAGGTAGATAGGACAACCCCCAGTAACTAGCCAGGTAGCTGGGGCTGCCCCCAGTAATTAGCCAGGATGGGCCAGTAATTAGCAGCCAGGGCCAGTATATTGGCAGGCAGGGCCACTTCTAGGCAGGCAGGGCTAGTATATAGCTAGGCAGGGCCACTTATAGGCAGGGCTAGTATAGAGCTAGGCAGGGTCCTTATAGGCAGGGCTAGTATATAGCTAGGCAGGACGGCCCCTTATAGGCAGGGCTAATATATAGCTAGGCAGGCAGGGCCCTTATAGGCAGGGCTAGTATATAGCTAGGCAGGCAGGGCCCTTATAGGCAGACAGGCAGGGCTAGTATATAGCTAGGCAGGCAGGGCCCTTATAGGAAGACAGGAAGGGCTAGTATATAGCTAGGCAGGCAGGGCCCTTATAGGCAGACAGGCAGGGCTAGTATATAGCTAGGCAGGCAGGGCCCTTATAGGCAGGGCTAGTATATAGCTAGGCAGGCAGGGCCCTTATAGGCAGGGCTAGTATATAGCTAGGCAGGCAGGGCCCTTATAGGCAGGGCTAGTATATATAGCTAGGCAGGCAGGGCCTTAATAGGCAGGGCTAGTATATATAGCTAGGCAGGCAGGGCCCTTATAGACAGGGCTAGTATATAGCTAGGCAGGCAGGGCCCTTATAGGCAGACAGGTAGGGCTAGT
This sequence comes from Phyllomedusa bahiana, assembly GCA_025379985.1. Lineage (NCBI taxonomy): Eukaryota > Metazoa > Chordata > Amphibia > Anura > Hylidae > Phyllomedusa > Phyllomedusa bahiana. The sequence goes on along the minus strand of JAODAL010008621.1, from coordinate 53,568 downwards.
AAGTAGTTTAAAAAAAAAAACATGACAATACTTACCTGATGTCTCTGCTTACTCTTCTCTCCTCATCCGGAGGCCTCTAGCAGCTGCATCCTGTACTGCAAAGACGGCCCGAATGTTTTTGACTGCTGCCCTGCCTTTTATGAACCCCAATTGGTGCATGAAGACCGCTAGCCTGTTCGCCATCACTTTCGATAAAAATTTTACATCTTAGTTAATTAATGATATGGGTCTGAATGACTCTGGCTGTAAAGGGTCCTTGCCCTTCTTGTGAAGGACTTAAATATATGCTGTATCACCTGAAGGCAACATGATATGATTTTGGATGATTTGTTCAGAGATACGCTCAGTAAAGTAGGAGTGACCTACTTTATCAAGACCCTATAGAAGTCCCCAGATAACGCATTAGGGCCTGGAGCTTTGACTGGTGGTAATCCCTTTTTAACCTCTTCTATTTTCTCCTCACTGATAGCTGCATTTAGCATGTCTCTGTCAGCTGCCGAAATAGCATTCATCTGGATATTTTTAAGGAATTCCGTCCCCTTGGAATTATCGCAGGGAAATTGCGAGTATAATTTTTCGTAGTACCTAGCCAGGATGGTATTGATCTTCCTCGGATCTTTTTCTACAGAGCCACTGCTGTCCTTCAAACAAAGAATACCCGTCGGGCCCCTGCTACTTTTTACAAGGTTAGCTAATAAACGACACGATTTGTTGCCAAATCTAAATAAGGATGCCATCATCCTATCTCCCAAGAACATCTCTAGTCTCTTCTGTTGAAAATCAAATTGTTCCTTAGCTGAGGTCCACTTTGTTTTGTTCTCTTCAGTGGGATGGTGCAGAAAAGTGGTATATGCGTGTCTTAGCTGAACTGTTGCCCTGTCAAAGTTAACCCGTAAAGCTTTATTCTTAGCTGTCATGTTGGACATTATTCTCCCCTTAATACCGCTTTTCCTGTGTCCCAGAAAAGCCCCGGAGTTACCATATGAGACTGGTTCTCCCTCGCATACTCCTCCCACCACCTTTTCAATAATTCTTTCTGCCAAGTCCCTGCCCCTAAGCAAACTCTCTTGAAACTCTTAGGAAAAATTAAATCAGCTCAATATCAATGCTGCCCTTCCCATCCAGCCACATAACATATCCCCCTGCAGTGAAACTGCCGAGGTCAGCTGTAAAGGAGGGAGCTCCAACTTTTAGACAAGTAAATGGGTCCTAAGACCAGCAACCTGAATGCTCTCAGCGTTTTCTTGGAGTCCGAAATTGTCCATGTTGCTGGCGGGATCCTTCTATTCCTGAGAAGCTTTACTCTTGCTGGCTTGGCGCCAACTCCTCCGCTCTTTCTCCAGCCTTTTCTTCTCGAGGTGCTCAGTGTGGCCGTTTTTTGGGCTATATTTTCCAAATAGTCCTCTGCATCCTCCACTGACTGGCATATTATCGGAACCCTCTGCTCCAGAAAAATTTTAAGTACGGCCGGGAACTGTAGATTGAAACAAATTTGTTTCTTGATCAGGGCTGTACAGATGTTGGAGAATAATTTTCTCTTCCTGGCAACTTCAATAGAATAGTCCACGAACAAGAGAAGTTTGTCTCCTTTGTATATCAGGGGCGACCTATGGGAGCGATACGCTTGTAGGAGCTGGGTTTTTTCAGAATAGTCCAGGTACTTCACTATAACCGGTCTGGGTCTTTGTCTCGAGCCCTCATTGGATGGGGGTCTTGGTGGTCCAATTCTGTGAGTGCGTTCGACCTTCAAAGGGTCCTCCAGACCCAGGGGTTGCGGGATATGATTGGCGCAGATATCATGCAGATTCTATTGCTGGATCAATTCACTGAGACCTATGATCCTTAGGTTGTTCCTACGGAAACGATTCTCTAGGTCTTCGACTTTCTTCTGTAGATATTCCGTTCTTTTAATCAATCTCTCCATAGTACTCCTTGCTCCCAAGATGTCGTCCTCAACCACATCCACTTGCTCCTCTAGCTCTTATAATCAGCCGGAGTGATGTTTCATCTCTCCATGCAATGCCTGTCACTGCAGCTTTCACTGAGGCAGATATGGTGGCCTCAAAGGTGGCTAGTATGTCTGGGGCAAGCAATTTGGCCACTGTGACAGCCATAGATTTACATGAGACATTTAAGCCTGTGATAGTCTCTTCCAGGTCTCCTTCATTTGCCGTTAACCCCTGTGGTGCTTGAGCTGGGTCTTGTTCTGCTGCTGAAGCTGTCTGTGATAATGTGCTATCCTGCTGTGATAAGGGAGCCCCTGTGAGTACCTCATTGGATGTGACCTCAATGTCCGAGTACTCCTCTCCCTCCTCAGTGTCGGCAGGAGCTGCTGGAGATTGCCCGCACCCCCTCCTCGTGGAGCGCGGAGGATCCAGCGCCATCTTGTGTGGCAGAGACGGTGTCCCGTTCTTCCCGGGTGATTAGTTGCATCGGGGCTCCCCGCTTTTCTGTGCGGCGCTGGCTCCGAGTGCCAGAGTGCGCCCTGAAGATCTGGCACTAGGACATGCCGCTATCGCTGCCAGTATGTGGGGGGGATGCCCGGTAAGAGACGGAGCGGGGCCGGAGCTCTCAGCCTCTGCTGCCGCCCATGCACGCGCCGGAACTAGAAGTTTGAACGTGTCTTGTTAAACTGCTGCAGCTCGGTTTCAGAGTGTTGGCAATCTTCTTATAGCCTAGGCCATCTTTATGTAGCAATCTTTCAATATCTTTAAATAGTTCTTTGCTATAAGGTGACATGTTAAAACTTCTAGTGATCAGTATAAGAGAGTGAGGGAGCAATAACACTAAATTTAACACACCTGCTCTCCACTCACACCTTGTAATACTAACATGACACCATGGAGGCAAAATGACAAACTGGGCACAATTTGTCCATTTTCACTTAATGGTGTACTCACTTTTGTTGCCAGTGGTTTAGACATAGATGGCTGTGTGCTGAGTTATTCTGAGGACACACCAAATTTACACTGTTATACAAGCTGTACATTGACTACTTTACATTGTATCAAACTATCATATCTTCAGTGTTGTCCCATAAAAAGATAGAATACAATATTTACAAAAATGTGAGGGGTGTACTGACTTTTGTGAGATACTGTATTAGTTTAAATTTATTTAATCTTTCACAAATCAATGTAAATATCAGACAAATGGGGTGCAAGTGGCCTAATTTGAAGAGATAAAAGATGTTATTAATAGGAATAATGATGATCAAGAAATGCCAGAACTGCAGATTTACTGGAATTTCTGCAACTTTCCCATTTATCTGAATGAGGCTTGCAGAAATGTATGCAGGATTTTGCAGCTCCCACCTGTGATGAGTTTGTGAGGTACCGATCGGTTATCTAATGCAAGGTTTCATAGCCGCCATGTAGGCGCTTCTATTACTTCCCTCTTCAGACAGGTTTTTGGATGGGGAAGGGTGTGGAAGAAGAGCCAGATCACACCGCAGGAAGGGTGCTCTTTGTCAAATTTGTCATAGGTTTTCAAATCCGCAGCACTCCAACGTAGACCATTCTGGTGCTAAACACTAAATTTTTTATTGTTACATCCAATAGAACTCCACCTTTGGCATATAATATTTAATATGACTCTGTAATCTGTTGTGATGTTTTGGTTATTATGATCTTGTTCATATGAGTCACGGAGGCAAATAGTCAGAGATCCTGGAAGCCTCCTGTAGCCTCCGAGAAAATAGTTTTGCGTCCGGACCGCGGGCGGAAAACCGCCTGACGGAAAACCCATGCAGTGGGGACTGCTGCACGGGTTTTCCATAGAGCACCATTGTGCTAATTTTCGGGCGGTTTGAAAAACAGTAAACCGGCTGTAAGACTGTCCGAAAACCCGTGCCGTGGGAACATGCCCTTACTTGATGACTGAACAATACTCAATTTTGCTGAGGTTCCAACCTTCACCCCATATGGTTTACTATTAATTACATTTTTAACATAACTTTTTCTGCTAAAACTTACAACGTACAATTGTCTAGTTAATGCGTGCTTCCACATAAACACAATTTACTTCTGTCCGCTATAAATATTCAAGGGCATCAATACTGCTTCATAATAGCACAGCTTAGTAAGTCACCCATGTGTGTGCCAACACTAGAAGTTTGTAACACAATCGGGTAATGTAAACGTATTTTTATTATATCAAAATAGCAGCAATTATAGTAAACAAAGTTACAATGTTACTTGGGGTTTTTTGTATAAATAGCATGTGGCGGACTTTATGAATACAATTGGGACAGTCCAGTGATGAATATAGTGCTTCCGCATAGCAACTTTTGTTTGTGCACTAGATGGGGAAAGGGGGGCAACCACGTAGGCCCCAATTTCGGAGGGTCCCCTCCCCCTTTCTCAACGGCCAGCCCAACCAAGCCCACCTTTTAAACCTAAAACACTAATGATTAAAAACAAAAAAAAACCATTTCAAAAAAACCTTTAACCTAACGCTCATTTATACCTGTGGGCTAATATATTCAAATGGGGTACCACCAAGCCCCCTGTCGCAGGAGACATGTCTCAAAATTAACCCCTTTTCTCCCCCCTTTCTTCCTCTAGATGCACCAATTACACTCACCCGGGACTTTTTTTGGTACCCTGTCCAATGCTCGTTAATATTTAAAAAATTCTAATCCCAATCACATGGCGGCAACTCAGGGGCATTTAGGCATGTAGACATGGTCAAGACAATCTCCTGCAGTTCAAACCGAGCATCAGTATGGGAAGAAAGGGATTTGAGTGCCTTTGAATGTGGCATGGTTTTGGTGCCAGAAGGGCTGGTCTGAGAAATTTCAAAACTGCTGATCTCCTGGGATTTTCACGCACAACCATCTCTAGGTTTACAGAAAATGGTCCGAAAAAGAAAAAACATCCATGAGGGGCAGCCCCTGTGGGCGGAAATGCCTTGTTGATGCCAAGGTCAAAGGAGAATGGCAGACTGGTTCGAGCTGATAGAAAGGCAACAGTGACTCAAATAGTCACCCGTTACAACCAAGGTAGGCAGAAGAGCACTCTGAACGCACAGTACGGCGAACTTTGAGCAGATGGGCTACAGCAGCAGAAGACCACCCCGGGTGCCACTCTTTCAGCTAAAAAACAGGAAACTGAGGCTCCAATTTGCCCAAGCTCATCGAAATTGGACAGAAAGAAATTGGAAAAACGTTGCCTGGTCTGATGAGTCTCGATTTCTGCTGCGACATTCGGATGGTAGGGTCAGAATTTGGCGTAAAACAACATGAAAGCATGGTCCATCCTGCCTTGTATCAACGGTTCAGGCTGGTGGTGGTGGTGTTCCATGGTGGGGGGGATATTTTCTTGGCACTCTTTGGGCCCCTTGGTACCAATTGAGCATCGTTGCAACCCCGTTGTGGAATCTATGCCACGAAGAATTGAGGCAGTTCTGAAAGGGAAAGGGGGTCCAACCCGTTACTAAGCCATGGTGTACCTAATAAAGTGGCCGGTGAGTGTAAATCGGACACATTGTGTCCAAATTCAGAAAAGTGTTTAGCCACTGTGCTTTCACTGAATCTCTTTTTGCTACCATTGGGATTCTCAACCCCTATATTTCTACCTGGGCCTTTGCCCAGCGGGCCGCTGGGGTCTGGGCCGCAGGGCCGGCTCAGTTCGCCCGCCGAGGGGACCAGTGTTTCCCCCCGGCGGGCCCCGAGTCCCGGTTTTGTGGCCGCTACCAAAGGGGGCCCTAATGGTCGCGACCAGCGACCGGACCCCTGTGGTAGGGGACCGACGGGCCCCCCCGCCACACGGCTGCAACGGCCAGGTCACCGACCGAGCCATTTCAACCATCACGGCCGCCGCCTGCACTGTGCGGTGCAAAGCCGCAGCCGAGGCTGGGAAAAGCTGGGATCTACTGAACCTCTGTTTAGCTCCCCGGAGGCCGCGGGGCAGGCGCGCGAAAGTATGACGTCATCACGCGTCTGTTCCACGGCCCTCACAGAGTGGATTGTCGCAGGCCTTACTGAGGATTGATGCAGAAAAGGCCTTCAACAATGTGAATTGGCACTGGTTGAACTTAGTTCTGGTTAAAATGAGTTTCTTGGGAAACTTTAGAAATTATCTAGCAGCCATGTATAGAACTCCAATACAGCTCCAAAAGGGTACAAGACAGGGGTCCCCCCTCTCACCCATGTTATTCAATAAATAATAATAATAATTTTTATTTATAAAGTGCCAACATATTCCGCAGTACTTTACAATTTAGAGGGTATACATACAGACATTACACATTAAAAGAACTTACAAATGAGACACAAGGTGTGAAGACCCTGCTCGCGAGAGCTTACAATCTATTATGGTGTATGGGTGAGACAAAGGGATAAGAAGTGCTCAGTTTACAATGGTCCAGCCATGTTACATAAATAGGAGGTGGTTTACATAAAGGTTGGGTGACCCTGCCACCCTGACAGTACATCTATTTACAGATAAGTGCCTGTAAGTGCCCTAGTGTTGGGAGTGACAGATAGGTGTGATAGCAGGTGGGGGATATGCCAGCCTGAGAAGATGTGTTCTTAGGGCCCTCTTAAAACTGTGAGGGTTGTGAGTGTGCCTGATTGTCCGCGGTAGCATGTTCCAGAGAATTGGCGCCGCACGTGTGAAATCTTTGAGACGGGCATGGGAGGTTCAGATGACTGAGACATGTAATCTGATATCATCAGCAGATCGGAGAGAGCGGGTCGGGTAGTAGACAGAGATAAGGGAGGAGATGTAGGGAGGAGCAGCGCTGTGGAGAGCTTTATGGGTGAGAGTGATGAGTTTATGTCGCATCCTGTACTGAATGGGCAATCAGTGCAGTAACTGACACAGGGTAGAGGCATCATTATAGCGGCTGGAAAGAAAGACAAGCTTGGCTGCTGCATTCAGGACAGATTGGAGAGGGGAGAGTTTACAGAGAGGGAGACCGATAAGCAGGGAGTTGCAGTAGTCAAGACGAGAATGAATGAGAGCAACAATGAGAGTTTGACTTGTTTCTACAGTGAGAAAAGTACGGATTTTGGAGATGTTCTTGAGGTACAGGTGACAGGAGCGGGCAAGGCATTGGATATAAGGGGTGAAAGACAGATTCAAATCTAATATAACCCCAAGACATCGGGCCTGCTGCCTAGGAGTTATGGTGATGCCACACACTGAGACAGAAATAGCAGGGTAGGGTGGAAAGACAAGAAGTTCGGTTTTAGTGAGGTTTAGTTTCAGAATGAGAGAGGACATGATGTCAGAGACAGCGGACAGACAGTCACTGGTGTTTAATAGCAAGGCAGGAGTGATGTCTCGGGAGGAGGTGTATAGTTGAGTGTCATCAGCATAGAGATGGTATTGGAAGCCAAATCTGCTGATGGTTTGTCCAATGGGGGATGTGTAGAGTGAAAAAAGGAGAGGACCTAGAACCGATCCCTGAGGAACCCCGACAGCAAGGGGGAGAGGGGAGGAGGTAGAACCAGAAAATGAGACCCTGAAGGAGCGGTCAGAGAGGTAGGTTGAAAACCAAGAGATAGCGGTGTCCTGGAGACCAATGGCGTTGAGCATGCTGAGGAGAAGGTGGTGATCCACAGTGTCAAACGCTGCAGAGAGGTCCAGGAGAAGCAACGAGTATTTGCCCTGTGATTTAGCAGTGTGGAGGTCATTAGAGACTTTAACTAAAGCAGTTTCTGTGGAGTGTAGGGTGCGGAAACCGGATTGTAGAGGATCGAGAAGATTGTTATCAGAGAGATAGCAGATTAGGTGAGAGTAGACTAAGCGTTCCAGGAGTTTAGAGATGAAGGGCAGATTAGAGATTGGTCGGTAGTTTGTAGTGCACGATGGGTCCAGAGAGGGCTTTTTCAATAAAGCCTTAGAACCATTAGCTCTTCACCTGCTGAATTCTGACATCTTTAGGGATATTAGGGTAGGGTCTAGGGAGGTCTGGATCACGTGTTTTGCTGATGACATGCTTCTCTTCCTGGGGGACCTTGTAAAGCATTTGGAAGGGGTTCTGGGAACATAAGTCAAATTTGGGAAGTCTCGGGATTCTAAATCAACAAAACTAAGTGTCAGCTGTTACCTTTGGGGTATAATGGGAAGTTTCCTAATAGGATGCTGGAAGTGGAGGTAGTAAACGCCCTAACCTATTTGGGTATCAGGATTGGGGCGGTGACATATCAATTGAATTATCCTCCCATGATAGATAAGATATTGGCAGAATTGGAGAGATGGAGAGACCTACCTCTTTCTATCATGGGAAGGGTACAGTTGATTAGGATGATTAGTTTTTACAAAATATACTACTATTGCTAAGGCATTCGGACGTTAAGCGACTGAGGAATGCTTTTGCCAAGTTCATCTGGAAGGGCAAGCGGTCCAGGATTAGCTACAAAAAACTAACAATGGGGAAACTACAGGGGGGGCACAACTTCCAAACATCAGGCTTTACAATCTGGCAGCCATGTGGAGACATGTAAAGGACTGGCTGGAGGACACAAATATATTTTCTAATACAATCTTTGAATCTTAGCTGGCTAGCCCATACAGTCTAGTAGCGCTCTTACATTTACCGCTGAGAATGCACACCACCAAGGTCAAGCAAAGCTTGGTTCTACGGGATACCCTGACAACATGGCGTCATATCAGGAAATTGTTTAAAAGGCCCATGTATATCTCGCATTTCTTCCCACGGTGGGAGTCACCCTCGTTTAAATCAGGGACGGAAAACAAGCTCTTTGTTAGTTGGAAACAGAAAGGAATAAAAATACTGGGCGACATGCTATCACCCTCTGATGGCTCTCTGCTAAAATGGAGGGAAGTGGAGGATAGGTTTGGATTAGGGCTTAATCACATACTGCAATACAAACAAATAGAAAGCTTTTGGAAAGCTGCAGCGATACATCTCCAGTCTCTGGAGGAGACTAGAGAATTCTCAGAGTTATGTAAAAGGGAAGTCAACAGGGGGTCCTATCTAAGGTCTATTCTAAGTTACGCAACAAGGACATGGAAAATCGGGAAACCATTCTTTTTAAAAGCTGGTAGTACCATCTCTTAGACCCAGAGATATCTCAGAACATTCTCAAGGTCATTTCTGTGAAATCTACATAAAGCATTGTGAGTTCTGAATTTATGTATGCACACTTAGTTCGCATTAATAAAGAAAATTTGTGTCTGTTGACTTTCTGATGAGTGAAGTCCTATTTTAAAACCTCTGCGATGACCGTGTAAAATTGTTTTTATGTCTCGCACAACTGGTGTGCTGTTGGTCAATTAAAATTAAACATGAACTAAAGGGATTACTAGGGAAATTTCATTGTAGACATTCTATATGGGATGATACACCATTCAAAAAAGAAAGTTGTATTCTTAGACTTCTCAACATAGCAGAAATGCAGTACCACATGCCACAACAAGACAAAGGAAAATCTAGACGGTACTTACAACTTAACACAAAAACTTAATACATTTAATTTAGATTTAACCCCTTAAGCCGAACGCCTGAAAAGTACTTAATGACCAGCACATTTCTTTTAGTTTTTGCCTCCTTGCATTTCAACAGTCGTAACTGTCTTATTTTTTAAATGATGCAGTTGTATGGGGCCTCGTTTTATTCCGGGTAAGTTGTACTTTTTGGGGGAATAGTTTAAATTATTGCAAAATTTGTTTTCAATTTCTTTTCACATTTTTACATAGTTTGTAAGTTCAGCCTATTTTGCTAAAGTGTTGCTAAAGTGTTGATCCAGAGGAAGGCAAAAAACCTCAATGAGGTAGAAGCCAATTGTCCTAATTTTAGGGAAAAAATTCCTTCCCGACTCCAATCTGGCAATCGGAAAAATCCCTGGATCAACGACCCCTCTCCAGAATCCTAGACATTATAACTTGTTATATTATTACACTCCATAAATGCATCCAAACCCTTTTTAAACTCTGTTATTGAATTCACCATGACAAGTTCCTCTGACAGAGAGTTCCACAGTCTCACTGCTCTAACAGTAAAGAATCCCTTTCTATGTTTATGTATAAACTTTCATTCCTTAAGACGTAGAGGATACCGCCTTGTTTTAGATACAGTCCTGGGTATAAACTAATCTTGAGATAGATCTCTATATTGACCTTTGATGTATTTAAACATATTTATCATGTCCCCCGAAGCCGTCTTTGCTCTAAACTAAATAATCCCAATCTTGCTAATCTTTCTGGGTATTGCAGTCCACCCAGTCCTTTTATTATTTTTGTTGCCCGCCTTTGTACCTGTTCAATCTCTACAATGTATTTTTTTCTGTGCGCTGGTGCCCAAAACTGTACACAATACTCCGTGTGTGGTCTAACCAGTGACTTATATAATGGGACAATAATGTCCTCATCATGTGCATCTATGCCCCTTTTAATACACCACATGATCCTGTTTGCCTTGGCAGCTGCTACCTGACACTGGTTGCTACAATTAAGTTTACTGTCCACCAGGATTCCCAAGTCCTTCTCCATATCACTTTTACCCAGCTTTTTTTTCCATTTAACATGTAGTCATGTAATGGATTTTTCCTCCCCATGTGCATAACCTTGCATTTATCTGTGTTAAACCTCATCTGCCATTTATTGCCCAAGCCTCCAACCTATCCAGATCCCTTTGTAATAACACATTATCATCTATTGTGTTGATTACTTTACAGAGCTTAGTATCATCTGCAAAGATCGATATTCTACTGTGCAATCCATGTGTAAGATCGCTAGTGAAAATGTTAAAGAGGATAGGGCCCACTAGTAACAGGGATCCAGTCTAAGTATGCACCGTTAATTACCACTCTTTGTTTTCTTTCTCTGAGCAAGTTGCTTACCCACTTGTACACATTTTCCTCCAGTCCAAGCATTCTCATTTTACTTACCAATCTTTTATGTGGCACCATATCAAATGCTTTTGAAAAATCTAGACATATGACATCCAGTGCATCACCCCGATCCAGTCTAGAACTAACTTCCTCATAGAAGCTGTTGAGATTAGTATGACAGGACCGATGCTTCATAAACCCATGCTGGAACGGTGTTATACATTTATTTTCAGTGAGATAATGCAGGATAGTATCTCTAAGAAAACCTTCAAACATTTTACCAACAACAGAGGTTAAGCTTACCGGCCCATAGTTTCCAGGATCACTTTTTGACCCCTTTTTGAATATTGGCACCACATTTGCTATGCGCCAGTCCTTTGGGACATACCCCATTATTAGACAGTCCATAAATATTAAGAATAGGGGCCTATGTATCACATCGCTTAACTCCCTTAGGACACGGGGGTGTAAACCATCAGGACCTGGGGATTTGTCTATTTTAATCTTTTTAAGATGGAGCTGCACTTCTTCCTGGGTTAGACAAGCAACATTTAAGTTGGAGTTTACCTCGTCCCTCTGCTCATCAACAGGAAGGTCATCCTCCTCTGTAAATACAGTGGAGAAAAAATTGTTTAGCAGATTTGCTTTTTTCTCTTCGCCCTCTACTGCCCTCCCCCCTCAGAAACCTTTTAAAGGGGGGCCAACTTTTTCTTTTTTTAATCTTTTAAAAATTTATATAGTAATAAAATATTTTGGGGTTTAGTTTTATTTTCCCCCTAACCCCCCCAATATGTCTTTCTGTCTCCGGGTTTTCGGGCCCTTTATCATTTTTTTTACATTTTTTTATTTTTTTTTTAATTTTTTTTAGTGCCTTTCACGCCCTCCTTTTTATTACAACCTAAATTTCCCAAAAAAAATTTGGGGAACACAAAAAAAAATTTGTAAATTTAAAAAACTAAAATGCAATGATGGGGAGGCGCCAAATTTTTTTTTTATATTCAGAATAGAAAAAAAATCACAGATAAAAATTTTTTAAAAGGGAGGAATTTATCTTTTAAGTGAAAAATAGTTGTTTAAAAAATTTCCCTTGGCGTAAACAAATCCCCAAAAAGTTGGGCCCAAAATGCCGTTTTTCCACTGTGTGGCATCCCCCCTTCTTTTTTAAAAAAACAGTAAACCCGATTTCTGAGGACAGAGGAGCCCATTTTCTCAAGTTTAGAAATGGGGGAATGCTCTGCCATTCATGTCTAATACACCTCTAACTTTTTCCATTCGTCTTGGGCCTTTTTTGTCGCACCTTCCTCTTTATAAAGCGCCAAATTTTTCTCTATAGTTTAAAAAAATTGGACGCAAGCTGGCCATTTCAGAAACCCCGGGATCCTTCCCCTTACGTACCATGTTTTGGGTGATTGCTACAGAATTGTCTGGCATTTTTCTTTTTAAAAAAAAGCAGGGTCTTCCCTGAAAAAAGATGACTCTAGATGGGAGCATATTTTGTTCTAAACCCCTTAACATAACCCCCACTGCATTAAGGGTTTGCCTTTCCAGACAGGGCAAGCCCCATGCCCAACCCACCCCATGAAAACCCCATCCAAATCAGTGAGGGCGGGGTTTTCTGAACGGAGCTTTGATAACAACTTGGGGTTTTTGTCCTTGTCCTCTCTGGCCGGGGATGGCTTGGTGCCCCACTGTTCCATAAAGAATTCAAATGGGTGACTCATTGACCACGAACGTTCTCCATGTTCCCGAAACCCCTTTTTTAAAGACCCCCGCCCCATGAAAAAACGCTAAAATTGGGGAGCTTGCTTAGAAATGGTTTTTCCTCTTGCACTGTAAAATTTTTCGGGCTGGAAAAGGGCCGGATGGCACGGTGGTTTGTTTTTTAACTGACAATGTTTTTCGGGAAAAATTTCCTGAGCCTATTCTGTTTTTTCCCTTGACAGTGGAAACCTTTTGGGGGTGAAAGGGATTTTAAAAGGGCCGGGGATAAACGACCCATCCTTAAGTTTTACGGTTTTTTAAAAAAACCCTTACCACACGATTTTTTCCCCAGTTTTCTTTTTCTTTGATATGTTATGTAGGGGTTTGATATGTTTAATTTTTAAAGTTTTTTGCTATTTTACGCTGGTAACACCACCCCTGGTTTTGCTGCATTTTTTTTCAGGGGCCCAATGGAAACAATTGGTGATCTTTTTATCATCTTGGCTTCAGAGAGACAATCACGAGTAGCTTTTTTTTAACCCAACAGTTCCCAAATTTTCACCAATTAGTGTTAAAGGGCCCTTCCAGCTGTTCGTTATTTTTTCAATGTCTTTTTTTTCCGCCACTTATTGCTACTTGCCCCAACTTTTGGGGCCATTTGTAGAAAACTTTTAAATTTTTTTGAATAAACATTTTTTCCTTTAAAATGTTACATTTACTAGATTAAACTTTTGATCCCTTTTATGTTCCTTTCTGAAAAAAATTTAATTAGATTTTGGCACCTCCACTTTTTTCATTGCATTCGTTTTTTTTTTAAAATTTTTTTTAATGTCCCAATTTTTTTTTGGAAAATTGAGGTTGTAGATAAAACTCTTTTCTTTTGTTTTTTATTGCCTCTTTTACATCCTTGTTAAACCACATTGGGTTTTTCCCTGTTTCAAAATTATTTTTTCCCTTTAAGGTAAATACCTTTCAAAGGGGGTCAAAATTTTTAAAAAAATTTACCCCATTTATTATTTGTTCTCCCAAATTTTTAAATACTTTGTCCCAGTCAATGGGGAAAAAAGGGTTTTTCCCAAAGCAAAAAAAAAAAACCTTCCAAAAATTTCCAGGGTTTTTGTGGCTTCCTTCTTGAAGGAAAATTTAAAAATGTAATTTATTAGGGGTCCACTTTTTTTCTAGTTTCCCTAAACCCGGCCCTTTATTAACTCTGTGGGGTTCTATTTTTAAAGGAAAATATTAATTCAAGAAGGGCCCCTTTCCTCTATTTCCGGTTTTTTGCATTTTTTGGGCCCAAAGGAAATTATCATTATTTTGACAAAAACCTGTTTCCTTTATGAGAGCGGGGGTTTTTCATTTTCCCAATTATGTCTGGATATTTTTAAATTCGCCCAAAAAAAACAACCTCATTCTGATTAGTTTCCCTAAACTTTTTGTCTGAAGGTACATTTTCCCAAAGGGTTCTGTTTTATTTGGGCCTATAGCGGGCCCCCAAATTAGTATTATTTCATTGTTACCCCCCCCTTTATATTTACCCAAAATTTGTTTCCCACCTTTTAAATTCCCTTTAAACCAATATCTTCCCCCCTTTTGGGTTTTAACCTTTAAGGGAATTTTACAAGAGACAGACACCCCCCCCCTTTTCCGGTTTTCCTTTAACTTTTCCCTTTCTAAAAGAACTTTAACCCTGTCCCCCAACCAGTCCATCAATTTTAAATTTCCCCATTTCTATTTTTCCTCAACTAATAGAATTCTAGTTCCCCTTTTTAATTTTTGGGGTTGGGGAAAGCCCCTTTTTCTTTTTCCCAAAAATAAAATTTAAATTTTTCCCCGGGGTTCTTTTCCTTTTCTCCCGATTATTTTTAATTTCCCCCCCCCCCCTATTTCTACCCCCCCACCCCAAACCCCCCACCCCCCAATTTATTACTAATTCCCAGCCCCCTATTTTCACTAACTTGCACGTATTTGATTTTTTCCCTTTCCCCCCCAGTTCAAGAAATCTTTCCCCCCCCTTCCTTTAATTGGGGGGTTCCCCCAAATTTACAGCTTCCCCTCCTCTTTTAAAGTGCACCCCCGTCCCCAGCTGGGATCCTGAAACCCAAAGGGAACAGAAGTCAGCCCATTTCCCCCCAAAAAAACCCAAAACCCCCTTTTTCCTACAAATTTTTTGGGGCCCCCCTTTTTCACCTCTTAATCTCCCGCTGCCTCTCTTGGGTGTGGCCAGGGAAAAAGGGAATATTTCTGAAAATATTACCCTGGAGGTCCTTGCCCTTTAGTTTTGGCCAAATCCTGAAATCATTTTTTTTAAAGGACCTCCACCTACCCTTAAATTTGTCAAATTTGGGCCCAAAGTGGACCCTGACCGCTTTGGGTTTTTCACCAGCCCCCACCCCGCAATCGTAACCCGATCCGGGGGAAAGGGCGAACTCGGGCCCCCCGGGAAAAAAAACATACGTTCCGGGCGATCCCGGGCTTTGTGGCAGATTGCCCCGTCTTTGGCCCCCAATAATGGGAGTCCCCAACTATGCCCTGTCTACCTGACCTGCAAATCCAAATTCCCCAAACTTTCTGGAGCAGACAGGGTATTTTCTTGCGGGGAACAATGCTTTATTCTGAGGCTGATATCCCCCCCATCCTTTCCAATCTTGCAAAAATTTTTTGGGTTTTAAGGGAAAAGGTCAAACCCCTTGCACTCTTTTCCCCCTACCCCTTTTTTCTGACTGGGTTAAACCCCCTAGCTGCCTCATGTTCCCCGCACCTCATGCCTTTCCACCCTCCCCACATCCACACCTGCGAGTGATTGGGTCGGGGGGCAGGGAAACCCCGCTTTTCCAAAATTGGGGAAAGGATCTCAGTGTTTTGCCATTGGCCCCATTTAGATCCAGGATAGGGCTTCTAAAAGTCAGTGTGCCCAAATCTTGCAAAGCGTATGGGCCCCCTCGAACTGGGTTTCTTCCAAAAGGGTTTGGGGGGGCATTTCACGGGGGGGGTGCACTGGGGCAGCAAATTTTCCCAAAATGGGAACGCATGGGGATGTTACCCAAAAAGATAAATGTTTTAAAATTAAAAATAATAATAAGCAGTACAATACGTCCCCTCTAAACTCCCCCAAAACTAAAAGTCTCTCAATCTTAAGTTTCCCCCCAACACTTAAAAAAAAAACACCAAATTATAAGGGAAAAACACCTTGGCAGCTCCCTTCCTTTGCTCCCAAAAAAAATCCGTTTTTTAAAAAATTTTTCCCGGGTGTTTGGCCCGTGCTGCAAACGCTTTTCCCGGAGCAAAAAAAAAATTATCCCCTGATTTTAAAGGGGTTTTCCCAAACACCTTTAAAACACCCTAAAACCCGGCCCGGCTACGCAGAGGGGGAAAAAAAGCCAAAAGGATTTTTTGAAATCCTTCAGCACTTAGGAGAAAAAAGGGTTAAACTACATGGGACAAATTTTTGTAAAAAGTATTACAGAATTGCGGAGTTGGAAAAGGTTTGTGGGGGATGTTGGTTCCATAAAAATAAATATTAAAAATTATTTTTTTTAGTACACCTTGGGGGGAGAAGCCCCTTTCCCAATATCCAGTGTGGCAGAGTGACCTTTTGGCATCGCAGGGTTTTTGCCACTTTTGGGGGTATAACAGAAAGGGGGACCCGCTTTCAGACGTGGGCCCCCGAAAACCTGGTTTTTGGTGGGGGGAAGGGAACCTTTTTTAGCATCAGTAACCATAGGGGTTAAATGAATTTAGCTTGAAGGCTTGCTATGGGGCTAAATGATGGGTTTTCCTTTCCTGGGGGTTTTGGGCGAAGGGTTTGGGGAGGAGCCGTCCCCACGTTCCCAGGAAAAGGTTTTTGGGGCCCCCGGTCCCTGAAAGGGCCCATAAAAGACCTCCGACTACATTATTTTTGGGGGTGTGGCCTGCTACCCGGAAAGGGGTTTGGGGCACCCGAGTTGAGGGACAGCTCTTGCCCCAGGCTTTAGAGAAGCCAGGAACCCGTGGAAAATGGTAAAAGGTTTTGTGGGGTCTAGATGCCTAGGGCCAGAAATACGATAGGGCAGGGTCTGGGTTTTCAGGTGTAGTTAGGGGCCTACGCCCGAAAGGGTTTTGTTTTTTTGGTTTTTGTATGATCTTAAGCCCCCAATAAAACTGGCTGAGGCCCAAGTTAAAATGGGAAACCTCAGTCGGAGTGCCATCCCTTTTTAAAAAAAGCGGGGATCCTGAGTAAAAGGGCCCCCAGGGCAGCCCGGGGGGCGTTTTCCCAATGCAAGTTTAAAATGTCACAACCAGACAGATCAAATTGCCCTTTTTTGTAAAGGGGGGGGTTTTTTCTAAAAGGGGGAAAAACATAAAAAGATTTCAGTAAGGGATGTTCCACGGGGTCTTCACTCCGAAGAACATTTTTCTTTTTTTTAGATGGTCCCCTGGGGCCATTTAGAATGGGCCCAAAAAAAATCCCCAACAATTAGCAGAATTGGGGCCCCTGCCACCCAAAGACAAAAAAGCAGCGGTTTTTCACATGGGGGGATCGCCGCCGGATGGGTTTTCATTCCACGCCTGTGGGGCCCCTTGTGAAACCCCCTGTCTTCGTTTTTTTGTAATTCCCCGGCAGTGAAAAAAGTCATTGCCTTTAAATTTTTAGGGTGGTCCGTTCCCGATGGACCCAGAACACATCGGAAAAAAACATATGTTCATACGGATTTAAACCCCTCCCCAACAAAACCAGAGCCATAAATCCTGCTCACTCTGTTGTTGTTTGTGGGATACGTCTTGTTCTAAACAGCATGTGTGGAATTTTGATAAAGGGACAGAGGGAAACAAAGGGGGTTTTTTTTGTAGGGTTTTTTGTGTTTCTTTTTTTCCAAACATCCCATTATAGGGAAAACCAAAAAAACCTTTTTTTTCTGTTTTCTCCCCTGGGTTTATTATGCCCTTAAAAAATGATGCCCGTTTATGAATTTATTTAGGTGGGCCCAAAAAAGGGCAAAAACGCATCGGGAAAAATAATGGGCAATGTTTAAAAAAATTACCAAAAAATTTTCCCGCTTGGGGGGTGACCCCTTATTTTTTAATTTTTTGCAATTTTTGTTTTTCAATTTTAAAGCTGTCAAACCCTATGTAATGAGTTTGTTTTTTACATCTTAAATTATTTTTTTAAGTAAGGTAGAAACTTTCCCAGTAGAAGTCAAAACCCCAAAATGTTTAGGGTTTTATTTTTGGGGGGGTTTCATAGTAATTTTTTCAATTAGGGGTTTAATTTACCCCCGGCGTTTTTGGGCACGTTCTGTATGGCCCCCCCAAAACAAAGGGGGGGACGGCCCCACTCCCTTTTCAGGGAAAAATTTACATGTCACTTCTCTTTCCCCCGGTGTAAAGATTCCCATTGTATTGTACGTTTGTGGGGACGAGGCTTTAAATTTATAGTTTTATGAGAGCTATGAATTTTCCAAAAATTTTCCCGCCCGGGATTTCGCTGCGGGAAAAAGGGCCCCCAATTTTCGCCGGGGTGAACATTTCCCTTAGAGGGTGTGTCTCCCGAAAAATTTTAGGGCCTACCTTTAACAGGTGTTTCCCGGGGTTTTGATCCCAAAAATGCTTTGATGTAAATACACACCTTTATTCCCCTTATTATTTACCACTAGCAAATACCCAGGGGTAAACCCCCATGTGAGCCCTGGAACAGCCCCCAAAGGGCTGGGAGGAACCCATAATGGGCCCCTTTTTGGTTATCACCGGTAGCTGGGGCCCTGCTCCCCTGCATCCCCCCGTTCTTGGGTGGGGATCCATAGACAACCACACCCATCAAAGGGGGTTTTAAAGAAAGCCAAATGGGGTTCAAGGGGAGCAAATTTTAAAGTCTTATTCTCTTCCACCCAATGTAAGACTTTGCTAGCCGTGTGACATTTCGCAAATTTTTTTGCGAAAGATCTTTTATCTGCCTTTGGGTGAAACAATCAGCCCTAAACACTCCCCCCCACTTTATTGGGTTTCACCTGTCCAAACTGCTCCCTTAACACTTAAAATTTTTTAAAACAGCCAATACAAGGCGCAAATCATTCATTTTTGGGGATGTAGGGCATGGTCAAAAAATTCCTGCAGTTCAAACCGAAACATTTTAGTATGGGGGGAAAGGTGATTTTGGGGGCCCTTTGAACGTGGCTGGTTTGTTTTGGGGCCCAAAAGGGCCCGGGCTGAGTATTTCAAAAACCGGCTGGGTCTCCGGGGTTTTCCACGGGACAACCATCCTTGGGGGTTTTCAGAGAATGGGGCCGGGAAAAAAAAAAAACTCCAGTTTAACGGCAGTTTCCCGTGGGGGAAAAAAGCCTTGTTGATGCCCCGAGGTCAAAGGGGGGAAAGGGCAGACTGGGGGCGAGCTGATAGAAAGGAAACAGTGATCAAATTTTCCACCCGGGGTTTTAAAACCCAAGGTAGGCAGGAGCATCTTTTTGAACGCACAGTAAAAGGGGGAAAAATTTTAGGCAGATGGGGGTACAGGGAGCGAAAAACCACACCGGCCGGGGGCCCCCCCCTTTCAGCAAAGAACAGGAAAAAGAGGCCCAAATTTTCCCCAAACTCATCCGGAAATTGGAAAAGTAAAGATTGGGAAAAAACTTGCCTGGTTGATGGGGTTCGATTTCTCTGGACAATTCGGATGGGAGGGGCAGAATTTTGGGGTCAACAAAAGAAAGCATGGAAACCCCTCCTGGTTGTATCAACGGTTTTTGGCCCGGTGGTTGGGGGTTTTCCCTTGGGGGGGGAATAAATTTTTTTGGCACTCGGGGTTGGACCCAATTTAGCATGGGTTTCAACGCCCTTTTTTTGAAACTATGCCCCGAAGTAATTTAGGGGAGGTTTTGGGAAACAAAATGGGGGCCAACCCCTTTTAGCATGGGTACCTAATAAAAGGGGGGCCCGGTGGTGTTGGGGGTTTTCTTTTGGAAGAGTGGGTTTGGAAATCATGGGGGGGAGTGGGCCTAGAGAATGTCATGAAAACATTCCCCGGAAAAAATTTTAAACTGCGCCAAACCACTAGCTTTTTGGGTTTTTAAACATTTGGGGGGGGTTTTTGTTCTCTGATGTCTCTTGTATGAAGCACTAATCGCCCCTCCCCCTTCCATAAACCATAAAAATGATTATTTTTTAGAAAGAAACCCTTTTCAAATCAGTGGATTTTCATCTTTAATTTCTGCCATAAAATTGAAACCCCTTCCCCC
The DNA here is from genome assembly GCA_025379985.1 of Phyllomedusa bahiana. Classification (NCBI taxonomy): domain Eukaryota; kingdom Metazoa; phylum Chordata; class Amphibia; order Anura; family Hylidae; genus Phyllomedusa; species Phyllomedusa bahiana. The sequence goes on along the minus strand of JAODAL010008621.1, from coordinate 33,861 downwards.
GATACAAAATTTAGTTGCAAGGTGTAGTCAACCCTCCATCTGCTTCCGAGCCCCACACCCCAATAGGGTTTTAAATTTATGGGTCTGTTCCCCCGACAAAGTTTTTTGGGTTTGGGTTTTCCAAAATGGTTTGCGGATTTGGAAACCGGCTGAAGGGGTGATAAGAAAAAACCCCTTTTCCCCAAAGGGGCTTTAAAAAAAAAACTGTTTATATTCTACCCCTGAAAACTTTTCAGCTGCTTGGGGATTCCCAAAAAAATCGGAACCCTGCGCAATCCTTAGCCCGGGGGGGTTTGGACAATTCCCTTTTGACAGAACTTTCCGGCAAAATCTTTAAAAGATGATAAAATTCCGGCCGAATTCTTAGGGGGATTTTCACAAAGGGTGAAATTGGACATATTTCAGCCTGTATTTCGCGCCATTTCTGTTCTCAATACCGGGGGAGTAAAAATTCCCCAAAAAATTTTCGGTAAACCCAGTTCCATTTGAGAAAAATAAAGGAATTTAAAACCTCCTCTTTCCCCCCTCAGACAATACCCGGGGGGGAGAAAAGGGGAAATGTCAATTTTCTAGCGGGAAATACTGCCGCTAGGGAAAGACTGTTTTAAAGGGGCCTGCGGGTGCCGGCCCTCCCCCGCCCTGCAATTATGCCGTTAAAAACCCAAACCCTAAAGGCAGAACCCAAAAGGGCATTTTACATAGCCCTTTTAGATGTACCCTCAGAAAACAAAACATTGTATTTTACCCGTTAATTTTTTTGGGGGAGTTCTCTCTGTAGTGTTTCAGTTCCACCTAAAAACACCTTTGTACCCCACATTCACCTCCTGCATCAAAGGGGCAAAGGTGCTTTCCCGCAGGTTCCATATCACTTATTTAACAAGGCAGCACAAAATAAAACTTATAAAAATGTACCTTCAGAATTATTGGGAAACCCTTTGGGGTTGGGGAATAATCATCCCATTACAAAAATGAGGGACAGCGTGCTGACAGCCTATCACACCTTGTATACCAACCAAGTCAGCTTAGCACAAGTGACTTCCTTCATGAGCTAGGAAAGGTTTGCAAATTTAAAGGGACTCCCGCCTTTCAAATTTAATATTCTTATTTTAAAAATAATTTTATAATAAATTTTACTTTATTCTTATAATATATAAAATCTTGAAGTGAATTTCCACCTTTTAACACCAACTTGAGCAAGTTCAATTGATGAGGAATTTAACAGCAGCTCTTCTTTTCCCCCCGCATTTTTTAATTAAAGGGGATAAAAAATAAAACATACATTCAATTAATTCTTTAGGAAAAACAATTTTCCAAAACAGGAATTTCCCCCTCTCTCCTCCCCCCATTCTCTGTTGCGGTTCTCCATGTCAACCTGCATCTCCTTTTGTGCTATACTGTTCATTCATACTTTTCATAATTTCAGTCTTAGGCTATGTCTACACAACACAGAATTGCCGTCCGATTTTCAGTATTTTGAAACCGCCGAGATCTGACGGCACACTGTGCTGCATAGACAGCAATGAAAACCCTGTGCTATTGTCACGTCCATGCCATCGGGCCCTGGTCGCCAGCCACGGCCGCGGCGACCATAACTGTGGGCTTGCCTTCTTTGTTTGAACACATCCCTGTAGTCCTGAGTCTTGATTGATTTCTGGCTGACGCCTTGGCCAGAAGTCCTCCAGCACTCTCTGGATTGACAGGTTCTGCTTCCTATCCCAGCTCCTCTTCTTTCTCCCTTTTCCTATATATAGCCACTGCTTCCTCTTTCCAGTGCCTGCTATATTGCTGTGCAGGGACGTATTTGCTACTAGGCATCCGTGGGTGGATGCCTGGGGTGGCACCTTTCAGGGGGCGGCACGGCAGGAGGTCCGATGTGTTTTTCTTTTTCTTTCTTTTTTTTTCTTTTTTTTTTTTTTCCACCTGACCTGGAGCCACCCATCCCCCCACCCCGCGAGCGACTGGCGGTGGTGGGGGGGGGGGTTAGCGCCGCGGTGCCGGCGTCTGCCCTTACATTGGTGGCAGCGACTACTGAGAAAGGAGCAGCGCAGCTCCGCTCTCTCTCTCTGACCAGCACTGTGCAGCTAATGACAGAAACTGCCAGAGAGAGGGAGAGGAAACAGGTAAGTGAGTGGGGGTGGGCTGAGAGACATGTTCTGGGGGGGGGCTAAGAGCATAGTTGCCAACTTTTGAAAATGGAAAAGCAGGAGATTAAAGAGTGCGGCACGCGTAAAATTTGCATGGACACGCACATCTTTTTGGTGTGCCACGCCCCTTCAAAAAGCCACACCCACTCCGCCTAACTGCATAATGGCTTTGGAAGAAAGCCAGGTAGATGACCTTATAGCCAGGTAGTAGCCCCCCCATAACCAGGTAGTGCCCCTTTTTAAACCAGGTAGATGCCCCCCTCTGTAGCCCTGTAGATGTCCCCCTTTGTTAGCCAAAGGTAGTTGCCCCCTTTGTAGCCAGGGGAGTGCCCCCTTTAGTATCAATTTGTTTTCCCCCTTTAGTAGCCAGGTAGTTGCCCCCTTTAATAGTCAGGTAGTTGCCCTCTTTAGTAGTCAGGTAGTTGCCCCCTTTGTAGTCAGGTAGTGGCCCCCTTTAGAAACCAGGTAGTTGCCCGCTTTAGTAGCCAGGTAGGTAGTTGCCCCCTTTAGAAGCCAGGGAGGTGCCCCCTTTAGTAGCCAGGTAGTTGCCCCCTTTAGAAGCCAGGTAGTTGCCCCCTTTAGAAGCCAGGGAGTTGCCCCTTTTAGTAGCCAGGTAGGTAGTTGCCCCCCTTTAGTAGCCAGGTAGGTAGTTGCCCCCTTTAGAAGCCAGGTAGGTAGTTGCCCCCTTTAGAAGCCAGGTAGTTGCCCACTTTAGTAGCCAGGTTTGTAGTTGCCCCCTTTAGTAGCCAGGTAGGTAGTTGCCCCCCTTTAGAAGCCAGGTAGGTAGTTGCCCCCCTTTAGTAGCCAGGTAGGTAGTTGCCCCCCTTTAGAAGCCAGGTAGGTAGTTGCCCCCTTTAGAAGCCAGGTAGTGCCCCCTTTAGAAGCCAGGTAGTGCCCCCTTTAGTAGTCAGGCAGAGCCCCCCTATAGCTAATAAAAATAAAATAATAAATTCCACTTACCTCACCAGGCTCCTGCAGCACGTCCGAGGCTGATGACTGAGTACTCTCAGCGTCACAGGGGGAGTGAGTGCAGCCGCGCGTCACTCCCCCTGCGACGCTGACCTGTATGTACAGCGCACACCGGCGCCGTACATACAGGGGGAGGAGGGAGCAGTGAGACGTGCCGGGCGGGTGAGTGGACGCTGCGGCCGCTTCACCCGCCTGTAGCAGCGGCCCGGCGGCGCAAGAGTAGGTTCGCCAACTCTGCCGGGAGGGCGGGGGGACCCCAAATAGCGGGACACCCCCCCCCCCCACAAAAGCGGGAGAGTTGGCATGTATGTTTACAGGTACCCACAGGTTTTTCCGCAACAATGTATTGAGAGGAGTATGGACTGCGGTGTTAAATATTTCACATATGAGATATAATCATCAAACCTCAATCTATTATTTAAATAAAATGCTTTATTTAAAAAATAGTTCCGGAATGAAGCATTTTTAAACCATAGTGTAGTTGAGTATTGCCAATTAAAGTGTACCTGTACCTTTAGCTAATTTTTCATGATTAACAGCAGACATTAGCATTCCATTAGAGAGATGGAGGTATTCATAAAAGAACACACTTTAATTTTTTCTATATTTGGATCCCTTTTGGTGGACATATTAACAGCAAGTGTGTAGGAGTCAGCCGATTGTCAGTAAGAGAATTTCCTTCATAAGAAATCAACACAGCGCCATCCTGCCACCCCCCAGAATAAGCCCCCATGTCCTGCTCACCCTAAGCAGTGCGTGACAAGAGCTGAAAGTAAGGGGAAGTGAGTGCTATAAACAGTGATCAGTTCCAGAGTGCACAGTTTTGCTATTCGTGACTGGAAGAGCCCCTTCTCGCAAACTGCCAATATTCTCACAAATTCTCGCAAATTTTAAGTGAGATCCCGGCCTGCTCACTTTATAAAAAAAGGGGGTCAGGCAAAGGAAGGGAGTAAGTAGGGGGTGTTAAATTGTCGTCAGTGACTGGTAATTCCCAAAATATCAACCTATAACATAAGAATAAGGAGGAGGCATGCTGTGTTATATTAAATAAGATGTATAATGGCAAACACACAAGTGAGCTGGGAGTAATTATGATTGGAAACACAAGCACTCAATGTTTAGGATTAAGTTACAAGAAGTAATCTGTAGAGAAGGCCTGATGCTGACTCATAACTTACTTTTTTCTCAATGGAGTGTGCTTGGATGGAGTTAGCCTGCCAATTAACTCTATGTTTGCCAAAATGGAATTTAGTGGCAGCAGCCAGATATCGTGGCAATGCTCACTATACAGCTCAATAAAATATCTAGAATTCTCTTGAAACAGCTTATTGCTGAAGACTCTGCATGTTAACACTTTATTTTTCACACAGTATTAGCAAATCAGAGGAGACCAATACATCAGTGTTCCACAAATGAAAACATTAGGGAAGATTTATCGATACTGTCTAACACTTAGGGACACATGTATGAAAACTGTCTAGGTCTAAAACTCACTTTGTTGCCCATAGCAACCAATCAGAGCGCCCCTCTTATTTCATATAGTGCTCTGGAAAAATGAAAGGGGCGCTCTAATTGGTTGCGATGGGCAAAAAAGTGAGTTTTAGACCTAGACAGTTTTCATACATGTTGCTCTTAGTGTAAACTTAGACTAAACAGTCCTACAATGCAACACATTTGTCATTTATGGATAAATCTGACATGTTTAGATCATAATACGAATATCTAATATGAATGTGCCATTGTTTTGGTGTATTTTGCATAAAAAAAAACTGTAGATGCCTTATTCTCTATATAAATGAACTGTAGTGCACCAAAACTAAGCGCATTATACGTCAGGCATGACACATCTGAATGAGCCTAAAGTAGGCACATGAAATATGCTAGCAATGATATGCAATGCGCTTAGATTAGATGCATCAATTATACTATGCAAGGTATACCAAATGTCAGATTTTTGACAGGTTCATTCATTCAGGCGCAGTATACACTCATTTAATGCGCCTTAAAACTATTGTGGTGGCGCCTCTTTTCAGACATGTCTCCCTAAGTTTAGACCTCCATTAGGCTTACGTTACTCCAAAATTGTGACACATTTTTTTGGAACACGTCATCGCATGCTAAGCCATGTCCTCTTTCTGTAGAAAAAAAAAACACAACATCCATTTTACTGGGGTCAAGCTCTTTTTGCCAAACGAGGCCTGAAAGTGTCTCGAAACTGTTTTTAGTTCCCAAGCATTCACTGTTGTATATTGGTCTGGATATTGTGTGAAACTTCCTGGTAGGGTTTTTTTCATTGTTTCATACGACAGTGAATTTTTTTAATTTGGGCACTATGCATCTCCAAAAATTACAATATGTTTAAAAAGTTAGTTTATGTCTGTATTTCAAATCCAATAAAGAAGCCCATGATTTGTATAGACTCATAAAACATAGAGCAATATATTTCAAGTGTTTATTTTTTTGAATGTGGATGATTATGGCTTACTGCTAATGAAAACCCACAATTCAGTATCAAAAAATTTAAAAAATTGTCATAAGATAACAAAAAAATCATTGTAATGTCATGTCAAGAAGGTGCAGAGGGCCCTGACTGCCACCCAGCCCACACCCTGCCTACTTGGGTGTGCCCAGGCGGGGAGACCCCAAATGGATGACGCCCCCACGCTCTAATCAGGGCCTCGGAAACTCAAAGTCCAACAGCAAGGTCAGTCACAGACGGAAACGTTATGCCAAAAAAACGTAAACCAAAAAATAGCAAAAACAAGCCGGGGTCCAAACACGGGCAGGACCATACAAAGTCGGGGGGGCAAAGGGGAGGTTAGGAAGGGCCAAGGGAAAGATCAGGGGAAACAAATACCAACAGGGAAACACGGAAGTACAAGGGGGAAAAACCCTTTTCAGGCAAAGACTGGAGAAGTGAGGGGGTTTTAAATAAGGAACCCAACCCGCCCCAGAGCGATTTGGGGCGGCCCCCGGGCCCCCCTATTTTGGGCCCGGCGACACACTCTCTGACTTTATTTAAGTGAGCTTCACCCTAAACCCTACCCAGCTTTTCCCCTGGGTGTTTCGACTGACTAAGGGATTAACCCCTACCGTGCCTTTTTGCTTTCCGGCGGAAAAATGGCCGGGCGTAATACCGGGAAAGTTGGCCCAATAAAAAGGGCCGTCAGAAATCAACAATACTTTTTTGGGAATCCTTTTGCATGAATTACTGCATCAGTGAGGCGTAGCATGGAGGTGATCAGTCTGTGGCACTGCTTGCCCCTTTTCCTGGGTGTATTGTTTGGGTTTGTTGCTCTTTTAAAATTCTCTATGGGGTTAAAATTACGAGTTTCTGGCCAATCAAGCACAGTGATATTACAGGGTGGTTATTAAACACGATATAGGTGCTTTTGGCAGTGTGGACAGATGCCAAGTTCTTCTGCAAAATGAAACCAGCATCTCCATAAAGCTTGTCGGCAGAGGGAAGCATGGAAAATTTCCTGGTAGATGGCTGCGATGACCTTGGACTTGATAAAACAAAGTGACCACACCCCTCAGAGACATGGGGTTTCCCAAACCATCACTGACTTTGAACACTTCATACTGGTCCTTTTTCCAGCCCTTTTTCCCCTTTGTCCAGGTAATATACTTCGAGGGTTTTTTTGGGTCGGGGGCTTGATAAGTTGTAGACAGTGTACCCCCTACCCCCATATGTCTCTGTCTTCCTCCGAAGCACTGACTCCAGCTGCAGTCCATTCCTTGTCAATCTCTCCCAAATTTTAGAATGGCCTTTTCTTGACAATCCTTTAAAGGCTGTGGTCATCTCTGTTGCCTGTGCACCTATTTCTGCAACACTTTTTCCTTCTACACAACTTTTGATTAATATATTTTGATACAGCACACTGTGATCAGCCAGCTTTTTTTTTAGCAATGACCTTTTATAGCTTACCCTATTTGTGGTGGGGGTCAATGACTGTCTTCTGGAAGATTGCTGAGTCAGCAGTCTTCCCTATGACTATGTAGCCTACTGAACAAAACTAAGGGGCTTAGGAGACCTTTCCGTGTGAAACCATGAGAGTCAATATTATTAACAAAATCACTGCAAAGAAACAACAAATCCCTATTCTAAAATATAACTTTTATTATATCCTTTAAACACATATACAGATAATTACTAACCTATTACCACTAAACAAAAACTATCCCTATCATTATCCTAGCATTACCCTAGTATCGATCAGGTATTCGTCCTGAAAAGGACGGCCCGATCACCGATCACCCTAGCGGTCTCTACCCCTATATTCCAAATATTAGAAGATATCCCAAAGTCTCAAAAAGGCCTATCACATAGGGATAACAATATTATATTTAACCCCTAGAGTGAAGCATAAGTGAACAGCTGCAGCAAATTACTTAGTATACAAACTAATTAAGAAATACATATCACTACTACCCCAAAAAATCACATATATAATACGGAGGTCAGACCCCGGAAATAGATATGTTTTTGAAGATGGTCACCAGGGACTTGGAGGCATTAACAAAACAGAGACCAATATCAGGTCATAGATCTAATCTGACGAAACATGAAATGACAGCCTTGACTACATTAGAAACAGATCCAGACATTGTGATAAAGCCCTCAGATAAGGGGGGGGAATGTGGTCATTATGGACCACTCTAGGTACATCCACATGTGTAATCGCTTACTGGAGGACAGGGATGGTTATGCCATTTTACAGGAAGATCCAACGGGTAGATATCTGGAGGAACTGGAGACCATTGTTATTCAAGGAGTAGACGAGGGGGTTCTCTCGAAGGAGGAGGCGCGCTTCCTTTTACCTAATAAACCACAAATTGCGACGTTTTATGCTTTACCTAAGATCCATAACGGGGTTACCCCCTTAAAAAGACGCCCCATAGTCTCAGGTATTGACTCTCTGACACAGAATGTTGGAATCTATATTGACAAAATACTGAGGGAATTCGTAGTCACTCTGCCTTCATATCTGAGGGATACGGCCGATCTCCTCAAAAAATTGGAAGGTGTCAGTGTGGATGGTGATGTCGGACTAGCTTCGGTGGATGTTGATGCCCTCTATAGCAGTATCCCACATCAATGGGGCCTCCACGCCACTGAGTATTTCCTCAAGATGAGAGGAAGACTATATGAAAGACATAACAAACTTGTTCTTGACTTATTGAAATTCACGCTGACACACAATTATTTCCTCTTCGGCCCCAGGGTCTACCACCAGCTCAGGGGTACGGCTATGGGGAGCCCCTGCGCTCCCACGTATGCCACTTTATTCCTGGGCTGGTGGGAGAGGACCCTGGTGTTCGGAGAGGAGATGGAGGGATATGCCAACAATATCCTATATTGGGGCAGGTATATCGATGATGTCTTCATGCTGTGGCAGGGCACGGAGATGTCATTTAAAAGCTTGTCCTGAACCTGAATAATATCAGTTTACGGTTCACGTATGAATTTCATGTGTCAGAAATTGCTTTTCTGGACCTGAGAATATTTAGAGATGATCTGGCAGTACCTTAGGGTACGAAGGATTTGCTCCAGAATAGAGGATTATCATCAACAAGCAAATGACCTACGTGACAGGTTCCTTGAGAGAGGATATTCTATGTCATCCCTCACACCTGCTTTAAAAAATGCCTTATTGAGAGACAGAAACACCTTATTGAATTCAAAAGAGGTTAACAAAGAGGAAACACAATTTAGAATAATAGGCACCTATGATGACGGGAATGGTGACATAGTACGTATTCTACGTAAGCACTGGGGGATCCTTAAATTGGACAAGGATTTGTCTGAATGTCTTTCACGAGGACCTCAAGTAACTTACAGACGAGGAAGATCTTTAAGGGATAGACTCATTCGGAGTCACTATGTACCTCCTATTAAGGAAAACCAAGAGAAAACCATTAGGCATGTTTAGGTGTGGAGGTTGTATCTTTTGTAGGCATATCTCTCAAACAAAAGAATTTCGGAGCAGTGTGACTGGTAAAACATACTTGATACGAGTTTTTTTGAACTGCCGTACCCAAGGGGCAACTGTGGATGTGGAAAGCAGTATGTGGGCAAGACAAAAAGGCAAGTGAAGGTCCGGATTGGTGAATATCAGGGGATATCAGGCATAGACGTGACACTCCATTATCTAGGCATAAATGGCAAGAACACGGAGGTGACCCATCAGGCTTGATGTTTCTTTGCATCGAAAAAGTAAACATGACATTGAGAAAGGGCAATATAGATAAGAGGTTGCTGTGCAAAGAGACTGAATGGACATATAGACTTAGGTCTTTACAACCTGAGGGTTTAAATGAGGTGTTATACTTTGGTTGTTTTATCTGAGATACATTGTTTGGTATCTACGGGTTCTTTGTATTGATTTGGTCTGATATCTGGGCAGAATGGTCACAGGACCTAGGTGTTTATATACTTTATTTTCTTTATTGTTGTTGGTATTTGGCTTATATTTATAATTTTTTAGGCAGACTGTGTGCGCTAACCATCTCACCTAATTGATGGTATATATGGACTTATTTACTGAAAGTGTCGGTTATTTGTATCCATAAATCCCATCTGATAGTAAGGAAGTCTAAGCTAATATCTTTAATTGAGATATTGGAGATCATTACGAGAGAGGTCTGAGAGGTACCTCTCTCGCGGCGACCCGGCTACGGCCCCAATATAGAGTGCGCATGCACAATTGCAAAGCTGGTTTCTATGGTGTAATCTGAATGCTGTCCATGCGCAGCTGGGGAGTGGGTTGTCATGGTGAAATGTGAACGGCGGAGGTTGCGTAGTGAGCGAGCTACTCCTCGAGCATGCGCAATAGATGCCGGTAGACGCTGTGAGGGTAGGCGCAGGTGATGAACGTACTGATGGGATATTTAAGGTGAGTGTGTGCTAGTGTAACGGCCTGCATTTATCTTGAAATTATCTATCACTGGGCAGGACATCTTTTTAATTCCCACTGATGAACCCTCGTTTATCATGGAGGGGGACACGCATCGGGGCTAAAGAAGGGGATATGCTGAATTAAGGTCGTATATATCTATAACCTTTCTTTCCTTGCGTACCCATACAGTATGGATTATACATATGGTGTTTTTTGTGAACAGCATAAAATTTGCTGCTTTGACTTATGATTAGAGATGGGCGAATTTCTCAAAAATTAAATTCGCCGAATTTTCCGACAAAAAATTGTTTCGGTCGGAATTACTTTGGGACGAATCGCGTTAAAAAAAAGCTATTTCCAGGCTGCACAGAGCCTGTAGGGTGCTGTAGAACGTTGTGCCATGCACAGGGAGCTTGGTTTGGTCTTTAGTATTACACGCATATGACTGCCGCCACTCTTAGAATCGACATTCTGCAGGTGGCAAAAAGGTCACGGCAGCTGCCACAGCAGCAGCATGAGTTCAGACAGTGGCACAATGACATTCTGGAGGTGGCAAAAACAGGAGTAGGCCACAGAGTGGGACAAAAACACAGTGTGTAGGTCACGGCAGCAGCCACAGCAGCAGCATGAGGTCAGAGAGTGGCACAATGACATTCTGGAAAGGGGGCAAAAAAAGGGGTAGGCCACAGAGTGGGACAATAACATGTGGTGGGCATGGCAGCAGCCACAGCAGCAGCATGAAGGGCAACAGTGACACAATGACACAGTGTGGGGGTCACAGCAGCAGCCACAGCAGCAGCATGAGGGCAGTCAGTGACACAAGACATTCTGGAGGTGGCAAAAACAGGAGTAGGCCACAGAGTGGCACAATAACACAGTATGGAGGTCACGGCAGGAGCAACAGCAGCAGCATGAGGTCAGAGACTGGCACAATGACAGGGTGTGGAGGTGACCGCAGCAGCAACAACAGCAGCAGCAGCATGAGGTCAGAGAGTTTGGGACAATGACAGAGTGTGGAGGTGGGTGGCAATACCAGTCCCTAGTAAAGATGGTGATAAAGGGAGATGGAGAAAAATGGCAGCAGACTGTGGCATCAGGCGGGTGGGCTCTCAGAATAGTGGCTGAGGCAGGTAGTTTGAACCCAGACTCATTTCTCAAAGTTTTGGTGAGGCGTCATGGCTGATGTAATCTGACGTGTGAGGAAATCCTGACCCATCCACGCCTGAATCAACTTGACAAAGGTCAGTCTTTCCATATAACCCGTGGACAACCCGGATCTCCTAGGGGTAACGATGGCCCCTGCCGCACTGAACACCCGCTCTGATGTCACACTACTGGCAAGGCAGGACAGCTTCTCCACTGCAAACTCGGCAAGTTGCAGCCACACATCCAGTTTGGCTGGCCAGTTTTCCAGCGGATCTTCTAACTGGGATGGCAGAGTGCTGTCCAAGTAGGCCACCTCCTGTTGGTTCAGGGACTGCTCCAGGTCCTGCTGCTGCTGGCGACTACCCTCCTCAATAGGCGGGTGAAGGAAGCTGCTCTTTCAGTGACTCCAGACTTAGGTTGCTGCTGATGGAGCTGGTACTGCTCCACCCCCCCCCCTTTCCCCCCAGCAGCCACAGCAGTATTACTTGACGCTGAAGAACCCCCCGTCAGACCTGTCAGAGTAGGGACATGCCGCACATAGGCAGCGGCCAACTGACTACGGAGGATTTCCCTATAGTATTTGAGTTTGTCCTCCCCCTCATTAGCTGGGAAAAAGGCTCCCATTTTGGACCAGTAGCGAGGGTCCAATAGGGTGGAGAGCCAGAATTTATCCCCTCTGCCGGATGCTGACTATTCGACTGTCACTAGCCAGCAAATAAGCATGCTGCGGGCCATCTGCACAAGTGACTCCGAGGCTCCCTGCCTCCCATCTCCACTGTTATACTGCCACGTGCCTTTCGGGTCATCTGCCTGGTCTTCCTCATCTCCATCTACCTCCTCCAGCTGCTCCTGCTCCTCCCTCTCTTGGTCACCTGGGTAAAAATCCACTCATTTCAAACCAAACAAGCTTCTGCTCCAATGTCCTCCTCCTCCATTTCAGTCCCCACCGGACTCATGTGGCCGCGAGATGTAGTCGCCACAATCTCCATCCCCTACCCAGACAGATTTTTCCCACATCTGTTCCAGGACATGAAGCAGTTTGGGAAAGACGTTATTCATCCTGTAGTCCTGGCGACTGACAAATAACGTGGGCCTCCTCGAATGGCCTCAACAAACGGCAGGTGTCACACCCTGATTGCCCATGGCTGACATCAAAGTTACACAGGGGGGGGACTCTGTCCGCCTGTGATCATCAAAAAATCGTTAATAGGCCTTTCTCTGTTCATACAGTCGTCCAACATGTGCAGGCTGGAATTCCACAGGGGAAATATCGCATATCAGAGTGTGTTGGGGGAGACCGTTCTGCCGCTGCAATTCAAGGAAGGTTTCCTGGCTTTGCAGGAATGGATGAATGCATGCACTGTTTTCCTGGCCATTTTTAGAATCTTCTGAAGATCGGTGGAAAACTTCAGGAACCTTTTCCAAACCCAATTGAACACATCGCCATGCAGGGCGCAGGGACCAAACCCCTCCTCAGGCACCGGGACACCATGTTTCCCCCCAAATTTCCGTCACCAGGGTTCCGATTTGCATTGGCGGGGAAAACCCACACATCATTTCTTGCTCATACCGGGCATTTTTTCCCCCCCTGTGTGCCCCCTTTGGGGGGTTACTTGAGGAAAAACCGGTGTAGGAACGGGGGCGTGACACCTCTGTGCCCTACAACATGTGTAGAGGAGCAGACTTTGGGGAGGCGGAGATTGGTGGGGGTGGAGGAGGAGGGGGGCGACTTGGGGCGCAAGGAGCCATTTAAAACGGGGGGAGAAAGCGGCGTCTCCTGCCCAAGGGTTTTGGGTGCCTGCCGAAGCACATCACCCCATGGGGCCGTAAAGGACATGTACTGGCCCTGACCTAGTTAAAAAGCTCCAGGTTTTGCTGCCGTTGCACCTTGGAAAAAAAACCATCCCCTCAAGGCGCCCACTTTTCTGTTTACTTTTAAAGGCGGACTCCCTTTTTGGAAAAGAAAAAATGGGCTTGGAAAATCTCCATCTCCTCGGCACAAGCATTATTTTCTCGAAATGGTGCGATTCCACCATTTTGAAAGGGGGCTCGTCCCCCCAACAACTTAAGGGCATCAGCTCGCCCTTTGGGGGTTGGACGCATACTTTTGTCTCTTGCAACGCCTCGCTAAGACTGCGGGGCGCCATGGTAGCGGGAGCAGGAGATCTGGACTGGGGGGAAAAACAAAGAGAAACAGCTCCCTTCTGCAGAGGTGGTGGCTTTGACGGGCTGCAAGGGCATCATGCCATGGCTGCTGCTGCGGCGGCGGGATTGGACCACCACATCGAGCCACTTCCCCAGGCCCCCGGGATGGTGACGCTGCATTGTTACCGGGGCCCGGGGCCGTTAGCCCCTGGCCACGCTCATTTTCCCCTCCCAAGATTCTACAAACCCCAAAATTCGGTCCCCCGGTGTCTAGCAAAAACTGCCCACTGCAAGTACGTTTTTTACCCCAACCTCCACACTGAGATACTACCGCCGCTGCCCCGAGCCCCCTGGGGACACTTTCTTGGCCCTGCGAAGGGGGTTTTCTCCCCCGGGGCCCGCTTGGGCTCCCGCCCCTAAACCTCCCTCCCAAAAAACTCTGCTGACTAAAGGGCCCCACACAACCCACGGGGCTGTGCGCCCTGCCTAACGGGCAAGCGACGCCCTCTTCCCCTGACGTTTAGGGGGGGCCCTTCCTTTCACCCTCCTCCCAAGTGGGGTGGGCCAACATAAACATCTATTTGTGTTTAATCGTCACTGTTGCCCCTCACCCACCGGTCTTGTATCCCAGGGGCTGACCCCTCACAACAGACCTCCCATGCCACCTCCCATCAATTTTTGGCCGCCTACGGGCAAAAAGGGAAAAAATGGGAAAATTGGCCCCATTTTTTCGTTTGCCCAAGTAGCTGCTGATGCCCTTCTAAATTTGTTAAATCCTCCCTAAAATAGGTGGGCGAGCCCAGACCACATAGTAGATCTCTGGCTGAGGGAACCGCTTTGGACAGAGGGGGTTGAGGACGGGTTTGAGGGCCGCTAAACCCGCTCCCCGGGCCCAAATCCCAAAAAAAAAGGGGTTTGTTTCTGATTTTTCCCACCGACTTTTGGGCCCCTGGGGTTTCAGTTTCAATTGGGGGGAAGGGTTTTCCCTGGGCCCCAACCAATCAAAAACCCCCGGGGTTTCCCCTAGTCAGTAAAGGGCCCTAGTTTGAAAAGCGGCATTTGGTGGCCTCCCCGAGTGCCCCCTTTTCAACGCCCCTTCTGTGCGCAAACCTGGGCTGCCCAGAATTTTTTCATTTCCCCAAAGGGAAGGGGCCTCCCCACCCTCGGGGTCTAAACATACTTTTTGTTCTAAAATGTACAGCACGGGTTGATGAAGAATTTTTAAAATGATAAAAAAACCCCCCGGGTTTTGACCCCAAAATTAAACCCTTTGGTAACAATTTGGGTAACCCTTAGATAAAAAATTTGGGGCCCAAAAAAATTTGGGCAAAAAAAAATTAAACTTGTATGTCCCTTTTTAAAAAAACGAAAAACCCTGGAAATTTTATTTGAAAAATAAAAAAAAAACCCCCAGGCTTAATTAACCTTGGGGGATATGAATTATGCTCCCAAAAATTTCTTCTGGGGCGGTGAAAAACAAAGTTTTTTTTTACAGAGAAACAACGGCAAAAAATATTTTATTTAAACCCTTGGATGTAAATTGCGAAAAAGTTTTTGGCACCCCAAAACTACCATTTTTGTACCGTGTTACAATGGTGTTTTTTTAATGCTACAAAACCCAAGAGGAAAACTTGTAAAAAACCCTTTTCCGCTTAAAAATTTATGCTACAGAAAAAATTTCTTTTTTCCCGGGTGAAAAAAAACCGGTTTTTTTATTTCCCCACAGCAAGAAAAAAACGTTTAAAAAAAACCCCCTGGATGTAAATTGCGCAAAAGAGTTTAAAAGCAACCAAAAACTACGAGCTTTGTAGCGTTTACAATGGCGTGTATTTTACGCTACCCAACAAGAGGAAAACTTGAAATTAACCTTCGCTTGTGAATTTGCAAAAAGGAAAAATGCCCTTTTTTTGGGGGTTTGAAAAAAAACTTTTTTCCTTTAGTCACCCAGCAGCAGAAAAAAACGTTTAAATTTTAACCCGGGAAAGAAAATTTGGGCACAAAAGAATTGAGCACCCAAAAATGAATTGGAATTTTATTGTAAAAACGCTTTTTCTTAAATAATACAACAGGAAGGGGTTTTAGATCCCCCTTTGGATATTAATTTTCCTTTTGAGCAGATAGAAATTAAAATGTATATCCCAGTTTCCGGGACGCACACGGGGACCCAGACCCAAATACCCCACAAAATCAGAAATATAACATTAAGAGAAGCAGTCTCTGAACAAGCTGAAGACACCCAAAAAAATCGCTGTATAAAAATAAAGGTTTTTATTATCAGCCACCCATAAGCCCCCCGGGGGCAGCCCCTTCCCTAATCATACAGTGAAAAGCGGTAAGCCCCCACGTCGCGCCCGGACTTATATAGGCGGTGACATCACAGAACCCCGCCGATCTCGATTGGCCTTCATCCTGCACATTTTCATGCGGGCTATGCCCTCTTCCCCCCAAGTTTTTTTTGCCCCATGTAACCCAAGTGTTTCGCACCTTTTTTAAAAATCAAAAGCCTTTTTCATTCAGGGCGGAAGTCCCAAAACCCTTCGACTTCGTTCCGAACCGAAGTTTTTCCTAAAATTTCTAAATAATTCCACATCTTTAGAATCAATTGGGGCCCCATCTCTATGTCTGGATGCTTTTTCGGGATTGTAATAAAAATAACCTTTATAGTCACTAAAATTCGGGAAAAGGTTTTCGTTAAATTGAGGGATTTTTTTCTAATTCCCAGTTGGGATTGGGGGTTTAAAAATTTTTCCCCTAAAATGAGGAAATTTTTTTCTCCCTAAAGGGGGGTTTTTGCCTTTCCTATCAAAAATTTAAAACAAAAAATAGGTTTGAACGGGAAAGGACTTTTTCCCTTTTTTAGGGGGCCTTAAAAAACCGGGTTGCTTAACTAGAGAAGCCGGGCCCTTTAAAAGCAAACTTTTGGTTTGGGGCCCCCCCCCTCCCCCAAACCCCCTCCCAAACCGACCATTTACCATGACTTTCTTTTAGATAATGTAGAAAATACAAGGGGAAAATTTACCCCCCCATAAAACTCACCATCATACTGTTTACCAACAAATCCCACTAAAAAAAAAACCAGCTTTCCCAATAACACTACTAAAAAAGGGACCTGTTTAATATCGCCCAAACGGGACCACAAATTACCCCCAAATTTATTTGACGAATAATAACCCTACCCTATTACTGACCGACAAAAAAGGGACCCAATTACTGCCCTAATAAAAATAATAATATATAATATAGTGACCATATGGGGTTGGAACACCATGTGCCGGGCCCTCTGCAGACTGAAATATTCCCTTTCCCATCCAGTGAAAAATTTTATTTGGGTAAAAACCGGGTGAAACACAAGCCCTGAAAACTGAAAAACCCCTCCATACAGTGCCCCTAAAGGGGGTAGAAACAGTGTACAAAAGCCTTTTCCAGACATATAATTTTACAGTGAAAGTTTAAAATCTTTTTACTCCCCAGGTGCCCGTTCTCTGACGAGTCGTTGATTTTCCTCTTTTGTTCGCATCTGTCCAGCCCTTCATGTTGACACCCACCCGCCCCACTTGTCCCCTGCAATTTAGACACAAATATCTTAAAAACCTATTTTCCCACCCCCCCCGGGCTAAAAGGGGTCCATTTAGGCAGGCAGGGTTTAGATAAGGAAATATGGGGCCCCAAACGGGCCGGGTTTTAGGTAGCCAATAAAATTTGCCCATATAGGCGGGCCCCAGGGTTTGGGGTAGCAAAGGGGACCCCATACAGGTAAAAAAAGGGGTTTGGGGCTAAAGGGGCCAAAATAGGATAGGGTTAAGTAGTTTTAAAGGGGGCCTCAAACCCCAATTAGACAGGGCGGGCCCGTGGGGGTATACGGGCAGGCTTTTTGGGGGTAAAACGGAAAGGCCATGTGGGGTATAGGGAAAAGGAAAGTGGGGGTGTAGAGGCGGGCAAAGGGGGGTTTAAATAGGCGGGAATAGGGGGGCGAATAGGCGGGCCCATATGGGGGTGAAATGGGCGGGCCGGGCATAAAGGGGGCGGAAATAGGCAGGGGGGGGCCAAAAAAAAATAGGGGCTGTATAGGCGGCAGGCAAATAGTGGGCTGTATAGGCAGGCATAGGGGGGGAAATGGGCGGGCATAGGGAGGGGAATGGGCGGCAGATGGGGGGGTATAGGCAGGCATATGGGGGGTATAGGCAGGCATATGAGGGGTATAGGCAGGCATATGGGGAGGTAAAAATAAGATATCCCTTACTCACCTCGGTCCACGCTCCCCCGATGCGCCGATCGCTACACTCTGCTGCTCTCCCTGTAGCCTCTGAGCTCAGTGCGGGCGGCGCGGTTATGTTACGTCACCGCGCGCGCCCACGTGATCACAGAGCGCCGGCAGGGGAAGTAGCAGGGCGGAGCGATCGGCGCTCCGTACTGCTAGCTTCAGCCAGCGCTGCCTCTGAACGCTCGGGCCGGGGGGCCCGGGCATTCAGAGGGAGTATGCGCCGGGCCTCGCAGCTCCCCGCCTGCCGCAGTGAACTGTTAAGTTCACTGCCGGCGGGCCCAGGAGCGGCATTACCGGGGTAGCGGACGAGGTAGCAGCTGCCCCGGGGCCCCCCTAAGCACAGGGGCCCCGTAGCAACTGCTACCCCTGCTACCCTGGTAGTTATACCCCTGTTACAAACTATGTTACTACCTATACTGCCATTTCCATTTCCTTTCATCTCTTTTTGCTAAGAGGTCCTATGAGTCTAAGTTGCGCCCCTGGATAATGGCACAGTTCAGTTATTAATTAAGAATTGATATACACGTGTTTTGTATAGATTTAGGGTATGTTCACACAACGTATTTGTGGGGTGTATTTCAGGGTGTAATTGCACTCCAATACGCCGATCTGCTCTCTGCAAATGTGCTAAAATCATGGCACTCATTGATTTTCAGACGTATTCCCGGCGTGTACTGACTGCTGGGAGAAAGAAGTTACATGTCACTTCTTTCCTGCGCTCATGCGCCAGGGAAAGTGGAGCTTAGTGGGGACGCTGTTGAAGTATGCGTTGGCTAGCGGCGTGCACAGCTACCCGCCATTTACGCCATCTGTATATCACCTAATGCTGGCCTTTAGGGTAATCTCCTCCACGATTCCACAGTCTAACACTATTTAATGGAGCAATAAGGGGTAGACTATCTACTGTCTGTGGGCAGCTTTAACCAATTTTAAAGTGCCAATTTTGGAGTCCTCAATTTAGAATTCATTGTCAACCGTGCATAGGTTATGAGGCAGCATTGTAAGGATCAACCAGAAACTATATGCACTATCCAGTTATGGGCACTTCTAGCAGTTTTGGTTCCATGCATTAACTATTCATCATTTTATGATTACTATTAAAGCGCCAGTCTAATATTTTTCTGTTAACCAAAATACATCTTCACAGGTGAACAAAAGGTCAGCATACTAATACCTTTCCTGATACAATAATTATTTTTCTCCTAATTAGTAGGCCAGTGACGTATAAGATCAGTCAAAGATTAAGCAAGTAGTCTTGGATCTGGCTAGAAACGGAAATCTGCTGTTTTGTTATTTTAACTAGAAAGCTTACTCTGAACAGACTTATTATTATCACATAGCACGCAGAGGTGGTACGGCTATTAGAAGCTCATTTTTAACTCTTTTAAGGCATGTTCACATGGCTTAAAATGGGCCGTATTTCGGTCCGTAATTACGCGCCGAAGTGCGCCAATTACGGGCCGAAAACGGCCCATTCATTACGGTAATTCACAGTTCTCATAGAGAACTATGGATTACGTCTCCTCTCCCCGTCCGGCGAAGCCGCCGGGCGGGGAGATAATTGACATGTGAATTTCTAGCCGCAAATACGCGCCGCTAGCAATTCAAGTCAATGGGCCGGCGAAGTGCCGGCCCCCTGCTCAGTCCCCCGCTCCCGCCCCCGGTCACACGGCGTAATTGCGGGGCGTAATTACACCCTGCAAATACACCGTGTGAACATAGCCTAAGGGTTTTTTTTCATGTCTTTTTAATTTTCAAGGCGTTCTATACAAAAAAAAGTCATTCTGTTGTGACAATTACATAACGGAGCTAAGAGAACATCTAGAGCATGCTCCAAAACTTACACCAGATAAAGCAGCAAATGTATCAATGAGGACTTGTATTTACTAACAGAACACATCTAATCACTGCACTAAAATACTCAGCAACTGGCAAGCCAATGCAATATAGTGTATATCTATCTAAAGAAAGACAGCCAGCACTTCCAACAAATATAGGGCCAACGCAGTAATGACCCTGGTCACAAGTCCCTTAATTAAAATGATGAAACAATTCTCAGCACACACAGAAAAAGAGAAAAAAATACTTTCAGCATGCAACATGGTCCCTGACAGCCTGGGGAATTGAAAATCTCAACCTAACTGTCCAGGGAGATGGACATATCTAATTATATATTTCAATACTGTCGTACTGGGCACTCGATAAAAATCTTTGTTCTGAGATGAGACATAAAGGAACTTACATGTAATCAGTGGTGCTATTTTGATTTGGGGACGTGTACAGGCAGCTTTATAGGTTATTAATGTATTTAAGGTTTGTATTATTTTCTGTTCTTTCTTATTTAATAACTTCATGACGTGTCACTCATCTATACCATCTTCATTTTTATCTATCTCATATCTATTTATCTTCGGAATATCATTTTCTCTTATCTATTTATTTGGCATCTATTTGTGTATCTAGCTCATAGTTATCTCTGTCTGTCTGTCTATTATCTATTTAGGGCTATCAGCCGGTCTATCTAACAAACAGGAAATAATAAAAGGTGGGAATTTTGCCATCTACAGGAAATAACGCCTGGGAGTCAAAAGAGCCTCTATCTATTTATCTTTCTATCTATCTTATCTCATATTTCTTTATTTTACATATATTTATCTAGTTTTTTTTTCTCTCTCTCTCTCTCTGTTCTAATGTCCTCTAAGTTTTCTTTTTTTCCTTTTGCTTAATACTTTTCCTTCTGAGATGTGACTAGAGTTATGTGCAGAAAAAGAACACATGACAATTTGCTGTGTGGGGCTGGATGAGCTGTAGGGTCCTCAAGATTGGGAGGAGGCAGACTCTACCCACCTCACTCCTGCATACTATAAAAAAAAATGACAGAAGCAGTGCACTGATATAAGTAGGCATATTTAAGAGCAGGATAAACAAAAAAAGTTGTTGAGAATTTAGAGTCAGGCTCCTCATTTGCTTTCTGAATACTACAGAGTCCTGAGGAACCCATGACTCTGGACTGAGGACTAAAATCAATTTACACAACTGGTGATCACAAAGATTTGCAAGATGACTCCAAGGAATTACATAGAAGTAGCTGGACCATGGGAAGGCTGGGAGATCAGTGTCCACCCTGCCCTGATGCTCTCCTTTGTGTTTCTGATTTGCCTTGAGGCTTGCTTGTGGGTTCGAGGTCATGGACAGAAGAAGAGTCCCCCTGGTCCTTTTCCATGGCCTCTTCTGGGTAATGCCATGCAACTTGGGCACATGCCTCATCTAACATTTTTTAAGATGGCACAAATATATGGAAATGTCTTTAAAATTAAGCTGGGTACTCATGATATTGTTGTCCTGAATGGTGAGTCAACTATCAGACAAGCGTTGGTGAAGCACAGTGCAGAATTTGCAGGTAGACCTAACTTCTCCTCCTTTAAGATGGTATCAGGGGGCATGAGCATGGCATTTGGTGCATACAGTGACTTGTGGAAAGCTCACAAGAAAATTGCTCACTCAACCCTCCGAGCCTTCTCCACTGTGAACACAGAGAGCACCAAGCTGTTTGAAGGACATGTAGCAGCTGAAGCTCAAGACCTCATTCAGGTGTTCCTGCGCCTCAGTTCTGCTGGTGAGTACTTTGACCCTTACCATGAGTGCGTTGTGGCAGTTGCCAATGTCATATGTGCCTTGTGCTTTGGTAAACGTTACAGCCATGATGACCAGGAATTTAAAGCTCTTATAGGAAGGAACGATAAATTTGGGCAAACTGTGGGTGCAGGCAGCTTGGTGGATCTCCTGCCCTGGCTGCAGTCCTTCCCAAACCCGGTGAGGAGGCTCTATCACAGCTTCAAGGACTTAAATGTTGAATTTTTTGACTTTGTAAAGGATTAGGTCAGCCAGCACCGAGAGACTTACAACCCTGAGATCACCAGAGATATGAGTGATGCTTTCATAGGACTGATTGATCATGGGGTTGGAGCAGGAGAGGTGCTTAGCAAGGAATATGTGGAGGGGACAGTCACAGATTTGTTAGGTGCTGGTCAGGACACTAACTCTACTGCCTTGACCTGGATCATTCTTCTGCTCATCAAGCATCCTCATATACAGAAGAAGCTGCAGGAGGAGATAGAGAGAGTGGTGGGGGAGGACAGGCTGCCCAGTGCTGAAGACAGAGCGAAACTTCCCTATGTCCAAGCCTTCATCTATGAATCCCTTCGCTTCAGTAGCTTTGTGCCAATGACAATCCCTCACGCTACCACCAGTCATGTCACCATCGATGGCTTCTACATCCCTAAAGACACTACAGTCTTTGTCAACCAGTGGTCAGTCAACCACGATGTGGACAAATGGACAAATCCTGACCACTTCCAACCTGAGAGGTTCTTGGATGAGAATGATCAACTCAACAAAGATCTCATCTATGGAGTGATGATCTTCTCAGTGGGGAGGAGGAGATGCATTGGGGAACAGCTTTCCATGCTGCAGCTCTTTCTTTTCACCTCTCTCCTACTGCATCAGTGTTCATTCCATTCAAACCCGAAAGAGGAGCTGACAATGAACTGCACCAGTGGCTTAACCCTCAAGCCTCTTCCGTTTGGAGTCTCTGTGAGAGCCAGGAGGCTGCACACAAATCGGAAGACTGTGGTCTAAGCCCCATCAACTCCATCCTGAGCGATCTACCTCCTCACTGTTCAGCACTGCAACATCTGGTGGGCTCTGAGGATGAACTCCAATGCCAAATGCCCATTCTCTAGATGCAACAAACAAGCAACACATTGTGGAACCACAAGTCTCAGCAACACTTACTGATATGCACTTACTGATGTTCCGGCTGCACTAATTCCATCCATTTTTCAGATGTTATTTCCGATTATGAAGAATACTCCAAATGCAGCACAAGGAGGAGTCCCGGGAAAACCAATCTCCTGCCTCCTTAGAATTCCAAAACTCGTGCATCTAGCACTCTATAGGACCCTGCTGTATGGGTAGATGACTGTTCCAAGGAGGACCACAAGCCCCAGAGACTGGTCTGTGTGTGGGAATAGATCATTCTCCATATTCGTATTTAATTTGTAATTTTCTATCTAGCTAGCTATGTACTGTATCTACTGTATCTATATCACTCAAATAAATATCTATCTGTATACAAATCTATAGTTAGATAGTTGGATGCAGATCTATCTACTTACATAAATCTCTGTGCACACATACTCATAGAATAGATTTAGATGCATAAATACACAGCACATGACCTCCAAACTGTTATTTTATAATGTTATCATTTATAATTATATTTTTCCCTGCATACATCCCCTTGTAATCTGAAAATGAATTACATTCATTACAAAACAAACAATTACACACAGTTAATATTGTGCATTTTATATATTATTGTACGTCATACAATCCAGTACCTGTCACATACTACTTTATATACCTGCATATACCATATATACATGTTCACCTTGATTTATGTCCACAATCTCTGAAAAGACAATGTAGTTTATTCCTCTGTTTTATAAAATTCTAGTAAATAGTAGTTTAATAAACAGCACAATAAGTACAATAGGAGGGCATTAAATATTTTACCACTGAAATTATAGTTATTTACAGATTATTTTGTGACACAAATCAAAGTAGCCATTATTTCATCTTATTTGTATTTTCTTCATGTTTTCTCTTTTCTGTTTGTATTTTGCAGCATTATTTTCTGGAAATATATTTATATAGCTGCTGCTTGTTATTCCAGTTTCTTTGGTATCCTCTACTTCAGAGAATTTGAAGATTAAATTTCTAAAAATGGATAAGTAAAAGTGATTTTAACCAACTGTTTTGTTATATTCTTGGTCTGATAATAATAAAGAATAGTTCCTTCAAAGTGGCACAGGCATTTTAAAAAGATTTTTAAGAACACAACTAAAATGCATAGTAACAAAAGTAGGAAAACTATGAAAATATTTTAATACTAAAGACTTCTATAATTTTTTTTTTAAAGGGAGTTTTTTTTGCTGGATTAATTTAGATTTTTATTCCATTTGACGTATTAGGCGTTAAAATGTTCTGGTTTGCCATAAAGTGAATATCACCCTTGGAGCAGCATTTTGGTGCAGGTTATAAAAATATAGTTATATTTTCTGATGTAGATCTCCAAATCCTACCTAGAAACAGAGTTAGTCTAGGTTCACATAGCGTATTTTTTCTTCAAGAAAATACACCATGGATTAGACAGTAGATATTCGACAGACACGCTTGAATTACTGCTATATATTTTACTTTTTTCTTGATGTACTCTTAAAGGGGTTTTCTCACTACAAAGATTAGCTTTGAACATGAAGGGACTGTTAATAAAAGACTTTTTCTAAATATGTTACTTTGTTGATTTTACTTTACTCATGAGATGAGGATTTTTATGTGCTTTTGAGCACTCACAGGTTGCTATGGTGACCTGCATACTAGACGGACATCTGTTATCTGATTAGCTGAGAGCAGGGATTGACGTCACCCCCAGACGGACTGAGCTCAGGAGAATAAGCAATTATCTCTAACTAGATTAGCAACTGTTTAAAATAAGGACACTGCATTCAGTGCTCACAGCACCTGTAGCTTTTGTTTAATGAACATTAGCTCTCTTGTACTTGTCAGGGTAAAGGCTAAATATGCTAATCACCTCTATAGAACCACCCACAGCCCGAGGAGTGGAAAGTGCTTGTGAGTCAGGCAAATGGCAAGCTGAAAAAAACCCCTTCAACCGCAATATAGGAGGGGGAAATACTCCCAACTAGTGATATAAATCCACATTCAGGCTATCAGTATATTTTTCTGAACTGAAAAAGAACAGAAAATGTGACATGACAGGGTACATTCCCATTAAAAACAATGGGGAATTTAGGGAAGTTTATTTTATGTGTATTTATGTTTGCATAGAACACATGTTGTAAACACTAAAATACACGTGAAAAAAACAGATAACCATTATCTGGCCTAAAACTGATGACCATTCTGCAGGATAGACCATGAAAATGAGAATGGTCCAAACTCTGGGCTTATCCACGGTCAATTTTATAAGGAGAATTATACCAAATTTATAAGGGTTTCTCTTGTTTTACTACATTTGCAGATTGAAGACACTCTTGTTACAAAACAATTAGATTTTTTTTTTTTCTACATTCCAAGAACCATAACATTTTAGTTCACATAGCTGTGCCAGGGCTTCTCTTTTCTGTAACAACTTTGTACTATTGATTGATACATTTTAAACAGATACATATTCTTCTTTTAAAGTGGGAGGATGAACAGAAAACGGCGATTCCAGCATTGTCTTTTTTATTACCTTTTTCTTTTAATGCAAAATCCGTGAATTAAAAAGAAGGAAATTTTATGATGGGTCACTGTGGATGCAGCAATACCAATTATTTGTATTTTTAATCTATTTTATTTTTTAAATAAATAAATAAATCTGTGCCAAGAATTGAATTTTTATTTTATTTTTTCGGTTTTTTTTTGGAGGTACATTTTTTTTGACGGGCATTTTCTTTAAAATACAGTTTAGGTGGTGTCTCCTAATGCAGAGCTGTTGTGTCGCAGACAGCGCTGTGAGGGCCCTTCCCATTGAATAATTCACCCTACAGCTGGAGAAACAAGCACTAAGGCTAGGGCCACACAACATAGGACAAAAAACATTGGAAAGCTGATCGGGATTTTTTCCTATGCAGGACCACGGTTTTTGTCACTGATTGTCTCCCAAATCAGTGACAAAAACCGTGGTCCTGCATAGGAAAAAATCCCGATCAGCCAGTTTTCGTTTTTGCCATTGGCTCTTTAAAATTGAATATTGGGAAACCCGAGGGCAAACCCCCAAAAATGACAGATTTTTGAGATGGGGGGTTAAAAAACCGGCTTATAGATTTTGGGTGAAAATTAGCCTGTAATGCTAGGGGGCAGGGGTTGAATGGGGCCCCCTAGGTGCAAGAATATTGTTTCTTCTTGAAGGGAACAAGTGCTTGGTGGTTTTGCTTCGGGATATATGTGGATCCTGTATAGGCAGGATTATTTTTGACCTTTAATTATTTTTATTATACGCTGTTTTTGTTTTTGTCATTAGGTGGGGAGCCCCTCTTATTTTGCTTTTGGGGAACCTATGGATTCTTGAGGGCTTCCATCAGGGAAATTTTAGGGCCCCATACAATAATTGTCTGGGCCCCCTTGCTGTACCACAAAAAAAAATCGTGGGGAGGGGGGAACGTTTTTTTTTTTTTATATATTAACGTGTTTTATTATTTTTTCGCTCTCAATCTCTTTGGGTTTTTAGAAATGGTCGCTGGAACAATATCATGCACTTAGGCACTGCAGTTTATTGTTATTCTGGAAACTACTATAAAACCCTTGTGGTACGTTTGGCCCCTTCAGTGGAGTAATCCACTGTAAAAACTGTAACTGTAACTGTAAAAAGTTGGAAGAAAATTCTGCAGGAGGCAAATCAGACAGGAAAGAAAAGCATTAAAAACACACAAACTAAAAATTTAATGTAAGCAAACAGTGTGTTCCCCTTACCTCATAGTTGCCAACCCTCCCATTTTTCGGGTCACTCCCGCTAATGGGGGCCGTGTCCCGCCCCCCCGTAAGGTGGCTCTCCGCCTCTTTTGAGGAAACGGAGGTTTTCTATATCAAGGATGGGCAGCGTTCTTGCGTGCCCTAAGCCTCTATCCTGGGCCGCCGCCGGTAATGTTCTCCTAGTTGCAGAGGAAGCTGCGAGAGCATTGCTGGGGGGAGGGGAGGGCTTAGCGGGACCCGCGAAGCTCCGCCCCCTTTCCCCGAGTTTGAAAAACTAGGACGCCAGCAGAAAAGGGGAGTGCAGGGATGGCTGTGTGTGTGTGGGGAGGGGTGTGTATGCGCAGTGGCTGAGTGCTTGTGAGGGGAGAGGTGTGATTTTATTATTTTATTGTTACTAGCTATTGGGGCACTGCCTGGCTCATGGGGGCATCTACCTGGCTCATGGGGTCATCTGCCTGGCATGGTGGCATCTACCTGGATAAAGGGGCATCTGCCTGGCATGGGGGTATCTACCTGGATAAAGGGTGCATCTGCCTGGCTCATGGGGGGCATCTGTCTGGCACTTGGGGGTATCTACCTGGATAAAGGGGGCATCTGCCTGGATAAAGGGGGCATCTGCGTGGCTCATGGGGGCATCTAGCTGAATAAAGGGGGCATATACCTGGATAAAGGGGTCATCTGCATGGCATGCGGGCATCAACCTGGATAAAGGGTGCATCAACCTGGATAAAGGGGGCATCTACCTGGCTCCCGAGGGCATCTGCCTGGATAAAGGGGGCATCTGCCTGGCTCACAGGGGCATCTACCTGGATAAAGGGGATATCTGCCTGGATAAGGGGGGCATCTGCCTAGCTATTGGGGGAACTACCTGGCTGTAAGGAGCATCTAAGTGCCTATTGGGGGCACTACCTGGCTGAAAGGGGCACTATCTGTCTAGAATGGGGCATTAACCACGCTACAGGAGGCTACTACCTGGATACAGGGTTCAAATAGGCCACCGAGATACCTACCTATTGGGGCTAAGTTTGGTGGTGTCTCCCAGCTCTCCTGGATGCTGAATAGACCATCCAACAGTCCAGTAAAGCTGGGTGACGCCAAAACCTTAATTTAGCTTTCTTCCAGAGCCATTACACAGTTAGGTGGAGTAGGGTGTGGCTTTTTCAAAGGGGACGTGGCTTACATGCAAGATGGGCGTGGATATGCAAATTTTTGACACGCCGTGCTATGCACGCCGCCTTCAAATCTCCTGCTTTTTTACTTTCAAAAGTTGGCATGTATGCCTGTAAATGATTAGAGCTGCCAACAACACCAGTAAATTATATTTATTCATTTTAAGGAGGCATTAATTCCAGGATATAATACAAATGGGATTTCAATACATAATATAAAACAAAAAAACATGTACAATAAACATAAGTAATGAATGAAAGACTGGTACAGAGGGAGAAATGACTCTATGTGCAAAGACTTTCAATCTACAAGGCAAGGAGAAGGCTAGTTAGATGAGAAACTGTTCATATAGTAGTATAATCTCAGTGGAGTAATGGTAGACTTGACTTAGAGAAATCTAATATGTTGGGGTAGTAAGAGTCAAAGTGTAGGAGTTGCAAAGGAGACCAAATATTGGAGATGATTACATGAGGAACAAACAATAAGAAAGCAAAGAAGGAGGTCTACTGGAGGTGTACTGACAATTGTGAGATACTTAGTGTGTAGGAATAAAAAAAAAAAAAAAAAATCACACACTCTCCACATCACCCACCTCCATTCCACTGACAATACTTCTGGTGGTCTTTCCAGTTCTTCAGTTTCCAAACCTTGCCGACAGCTGGCTTGTGATGTAATACACTCCCAATCAGTAATATCAGGCAGTAGCTGCAGCACTCACCAGATGATCAGTGGCAGTAAACAGAAGAACCATGGAGACTGCCAGCAGTATCATTGCTGCATCTGTTGAGTGGTGAGCTGAGTATGACATTTTTTATTTTATTCCTCTATAATCTCATTAGAGCAGATAACAGACTTCACCATGGAAAAATGACTCAGTCCGGAGAAAACGAATTATCTCTAAGAAGATTACAGGTAAGCCATTGTTTTCAGTCCTCACAGCCAATCTACCTTGTGTTTACTGAAGAGATAACATCTCTTGTCAGTGCAAAGGCTCAGCTATTTACAGAGACGTCAGATATGCTAATCACTGCACACCCACAGCCGGAGGAGCCAGAGTGAGTGTAAAACTGCTTGTGACTCAGCATGGTGAGAAAATCCTTTTAATATTTGGATCCCTAGTGGAGGGTAATGGATAGGTTGTATACCTGCATGTGGTCATTACAGTGCTTAATGCAAGAAACTGTGATGGTCTAGGGCAATAAAATGATTAATGTAAGCATCCTTGGTGGTCTAGAAGGGTTAATTGGTACTGTTTAACTGGTGTTTTGTGAAGGATTTAAGGATTGGTGGTACACAGAAGTGGAGTATAAGGACTCTGTGTGATTTGGAGCAGTTAAGGGGTTAAAGCAAGAATCCCTGGTGTTCTAGGGCAGTGAAAAGTTAATGTTAGGGTCTGTTCACACAGTGTTTATTAGATACATGTTTGGGTATGTTTTTCGGACCCAAAAACGAACTCAAACAAGTGTGATTTGCATTGATTTCAATGTAAAACACATACGTCTTTCGGGTGCGTTTAACGGATCTGATGAAAGAATTGCCATGTCAATTCTTGATCCATTTTACACAGCAGATGCCCTATTTAAAACTATAGGGTGCATTTCTGCTGCACAAAAATGCATCCAAACATCCACCACACTTTGGATATGTGTTTGGATACGTTTTACGCAGCATTTTCCAGTATTGAAAAACACAGTGTGCACATACCCTATGGTTCCCTGGTGACAGGGTGGTGGAGGGGTTAATACTACATATTTTTGATCTCGTGGTCTCTAGGCTGGAGTACTTTCTTGAAGTCACTTCCTGTTTTCTCCCAGAACTGATCATAGAGATGAGTGTAGGGAAGATAGAAGGACAATGCTGCTGTAATTGTACAACTGCACTATTCTGTCTAAGATCAGACAGGGTGATACAGCAACTCTGTGCCCAAATATTACAGCAGTATAATGTTGTACCGTGTTGGCCATAGAAAGTAGTAGAAGAGTGAAGAACTCAGGCGATACCTGTTTCAGGCTAGCTGAGTCTATTTGATGGGGAGCTTTCGAGAGACATAGCTCCAATTTTCAAACAGGTTGTTATAACAACTTGTCTGAAGAAGGGAGCTAGTTCTCTCGATAGCTCACCATCAAATATACTCAGTTAGCCTGAAAAAGGTATCGCCTGATTTCTTCACTCTTCTACAAATATTACAGCAGCAGTCATTCTGCACCTGTGAGCCCTTCTGATTTTGGGGTCCAGTCAAAAGGTTCTGCAGAAGTGGAATAAGAGGTAGAGATATGGATTAACAAGGCAGCATAGTGCAAATGATGCGCCATAGAGAAAGATCTTCTGGCAGATGTTGAGAGCATAAACTAGCATTTTTTGTATAGTCAAGGATGAGAAAAGATGATTTAAGATATGTTTTTAAGGTGGAGACCGCAGTAGGTGGTAAGGCCTTGGGTATGGTTTGAAGTCAAGGCAGCAGACTTGTAAATTAACGAATGTCCTAATTCCAAAGTTCATGTAAAAGATAAAAGATTTGTTACTGGATGATTGTTATGGGACATTTTTTAACACTCTTTAAATGGTTGTACTGGATTAGATAAAATAACTGATTTCTACTAAAACCATTGATATACCCTATTTATGGTATTCCTAGCACTGTACAGATAGGAGATTTTTTGTTATGGAGAAGTAACTGGCTTGGATTAAAATCCTCAGGCATGTTTCAAGGCTCTATAATGGATATGATCTGATATGGCGGTAAGTGACACTACCTTCAAAAGGTGGCTCCAGTGACCTCATTTTTTTCATAATTCCCGACAGAGCCCCATTTTTGTAAACTTTTTGACACTTTTATCTATCCAAGTGATTCAGAGATTGTTTTCTGGTGACACATAGTTACATAGTTAGCACAGTTGAAAAAAGACATATGTCCATCAAGTTCAACTAAGGGTGGGAAAATGTGGGTGAAGGGAGGGAGATAAGGAGTTTTTTAAGCTTAGATTCCCTACTGATGAAGGCTTTAAAACCCATAAGGCAAGAACCAGTCTGGTCTACGGAAGATTTCATTTCTGATCCCAGAGTTGCCATCAGACTGGATCTAGAATTTCATACAGCTACATACGTATTAATATTTTTTAGTTGCAGGTAGTTATCTAAGCCTTCGTGCAACTTGCAACTTTTCCTGCTGTGACCAGCTCCTTAGGCGGCTATTCCACAGATTTACAGTTCTCATAGTGAAGATCTCTTGTCCTCTGGATACTGAATCCTTTTTTCTCCAGATGGAAGGAATGTCCTCTTGTCTTTTGAGGGTGTTTTACATGAAATAGTTTTCCCCATACTTATTGTAGGGACCATTTATATACTTAAATAAATTAAACATATCTCTCCAGAGCCGTCTATTTTCAAGACTAAATAGGTTTAATTAATTAATTAATTAATTAATTAATCGACAATATCTTACTTGCTTTAGAGGCAACTGATAGAACTTGCATACTGTATTGTAATCTATGATCTACACAAATGCCCATATCTTTGTCAACAAGCGATTCTCTATTTATTTTCCCTCTAGGACATATTATGCCTGCAGATTATTAGTACCAAGATGCAGAACTTTAACATTATCCACATTGCCCTCATTGCCAAGTGGATGCCCCAAACACTCAGTGTGTCCAGGTCTGCTTGCACTTTACGAACATCTTCCATAGATTTGCACTACATACATAGCTTGGTTTTCATTAATAAATACACTAAATAAAGAGACCTAGTACTGGCCTTGGGTTTGGGCGACAAAAAAAATTCTGTCCTTAAGTAAAACCAATGCTGCCAAACACTTAATAATATTATATTCAGCCACATATTCTGATATTTGTCCCTTATGAGCCCCTCAAACTGTTTTTCCCCCCCCCCAAAATAGATGTTAAACTTACTGGTCTATAATTACCTGGACAAGACTTAGAGCCTTTTTTGAAGATGGGAGCCACATTTGCCTTGCACCAGTTTCCTGGCACTATACCAGTCACCAAAGAATCTCTAAATATTGAGTACAGGGGCACAGAAATAACTAAGCTGAGCTCTTTAAGAATTTTTGGGTGTAAGCCATCTGGGTCTGGAGCCTTGTTCACATTCAGTTTAACTTGTTTTGAACCATTTCTACACTCAGCCAATTTATTATATTAGCTGGTGGATTAACTCTAGACAACTGCATTGGGACCGCCACCATCAGCTCTAGGACCGCCCCCATTAGTACTGACACCACCTACATCCATACTGGACACGCCCACTTCAGAATTGGGCCCGCCCAACTCAGCTACCTTCTCCTTGTTAGTATATACAGAGCTGAAGAACCTGTTTAGTACCTCTGCCTTCTCCTGATCCCCAGTGACCAGCTCCCCATTACTGTTATTTAAGGGTCCTACATGCTTTTACTTTGGATTTCTGGCATTTATATGTTTAAACTCTTAATGACCTTAGACGTATGCATGCGTCCAGGTTGTTTGGGGGCTCATGCACCTGGATGTATACATACGTCCTGGACATCGTGCAAACTCTAAAGCAGAGTTCGCACGATCACTGCGGTATGTCAGCTGTATATTACAGCTGACATCCCGCAGCATTGGCCCTGGCCGGAGTTCACTTAGGGGAGGGTGGGCGCGATTAACCCCTTAATTATCGCAACCGAGGGAGACACAGGAGGAGCGATCTCCTCCTGTGTCTCTGTCGGCGACACAGCCGCACGATCGTGTAGCTGTTGTGTGCTGACAGACAGCACGGAAGGTATAGAATGTCTTCCGGCTGTCTGTGACGTCACCATGCCCGACCATGCCCGGCATCGTGACTGACAGTTGCCATAGAAACCAGTACACAGCAATAAGCTGTGTATTGATTTCTATTATAAAAATTACACCGGCCTTTTCCCCTTACAAATGCCAATCGCCCCAAAAAAGATAAAAAAATAAATAAAGTACACATATTTGGTATCGCCACATGCATAATGACCTGCCCTATAAATTGGTCATGTTAATTAACCCACACGGTGAACACTGTAAATAAAAAAAACAGTCACAGAATTGCGATTTTTGTTCATCCCGCAGCACATAAAATAGAATAAAAAGCGATCAAAAGTTCATTTAAAAACCAAAGTGAGGCCAATTAAAATGTCGGTCCATCCCGCAAGAAAAAGCCCTTACACAGCTCTGTAAACGGAAAATAAAAAAAAGTTATGGTACCGCGACAGGACTGACGCGTGCGCAGTGAGCCCAAAGGCATTTGGAGTTTACTGCGCATGACAGGAGTAGCGTGCTCCGTCCCTATGACAACGGCATTGCGTACGCATGCGCAGTACGCTGACAAACAAGCCGAACACGTTAGCGCGTGGGAATACCGCAGCTCCTTGCCATTTAAAGGTAGGTTAGCTGTGGCATAGCTGTCCAGTATCATGACATGCAGCAGCATTATGGCTGTTTCCATCATCTTGGGATGGACAATACTCCCCTGATGAACCCTGGAGTGGATAACAGGGGGGACGCGTCGGGAATATAAGAGTCTTTTGTGGCATCAGATGAAGGTCGTATATTATCATTTGCATGTATGATCTATGTCCTATTTGGGAATAGAGTGAGTCCAGGTGATATCAGATTAAGGCTGGATTGAATTGTGTGTGTGTGACCTATATGTTATCCTACATCTGATTTGCGGCATATAGGGTCATTGAGATATTGGGTGCATACGAATTTATGATCATCCTGTTATTTTGAGTATGTTATCTGACCCTTGACACTTATTGGTATTTTTCTGGGAGTAGTGGATTAGAGATATTGTCCAGTTATTAAGATTGAACATATATATGATTTACTCTGTGATTCCCTACTTATATATATTTTATGTACATTGTGAGAAAGGGATCAAATAGAGGAATAATAGGGTGAGCCCTGTATGGTGGGCCGACCCTTTCGGGACGACTACCCTGCCCTGAATTAGGTTCATTGTAGGGTCTCTTTAGGTACAGATATTACACTACTCCCAATTTTGTATCTGAAGTGGCGATTGAAGCTGCATGAAAAGGTTTTTAGTCTATTTATTTTATGAGATACTAATAAAGGTTATATTTTAGATATAGAGTTTGTAGAATAATTTGCAGTGATTTTGATTTTCCAAACTCCAAGTACTCCATCTGACTTTTTCAGTGATTAATCCTATAATGGTACCCATAAAAACGTCAACTCATCCCGCAAAAAAAAGCCCCTATACAGCTCTGCACACAGCAAAAGAAAAAAAGTTATGGCTCTCAGACTATGATGACATAAAAGCACAGTTTTTTATAAACATTTCTATGGTGTAAAAGTAATAAAACATAAAAAGGTATCTAAAATTTATATCATTGTAATTGTACTGACCCCCATAGTAAAGTTTATCCCTTTCGGCGAAGGCTGTAAAATTAAAGCACCAAAAAACACTGATAGAATTGCGTTTATTCCCCCCCTTTTCATGGCCCAATGCTAAAAAAAACTATGGAACACCCGTGCGCCCAAAATGCACAATACCCCCCTAGATGAGATCCATGAGGGGTGTTGAATCCAAAATGAGGCGACTTTTGGATGGTTTTCAA